>PVKE010005874.1:0-56871 GCA_004027555.1 Craseonycteris thonglongyai
CAAGCATTAAAGGACATGAAGAGTGAGACCATAAAATCTAGCTGGAAGAAATTATGGCCGAATGTGGTGCACGACTATCCAGGCTTCACTCCTGAAGAAGTTCATCACTCAGCGGTGGAGAAGGCGGTGAGGCTGGCTCACATCATAAGGAATGAAGGATTTGTCGACATGACGGAAGAAGACATCAGCGCCCTTATCGGTTGCCACTCGGACCCACTGACCGATGAAGACCTCCTTGAGATGACAAAGTCTGCAAGTGAGGAAGAAAACGAAGAGGAAGACGAAGAAACTGAAAAGCGTGGCCTTACCCTGGAGAATCTACAATTGTGCACCATGGCAAGAGCGATGCAACAATTTGCACAAGACATTGACGACAATAGGGTTCGAGCTGTCGAGTTCAGCCATCGCGTTGACGGGGTTATGTCCTTGTACAGGGGAATTTTGAAGGAAAAGAAAAAACAAAGACAACAACTACCCATCACCATGTTTGTCTCCAAGGTAACGCCCCCGGCTCTCCCGTCAGCGCCTCCAGCAGAAGAGTCTCCGAGGGAACCTAACGCTTCTACGAGTCACGTGAGAGCCTCTCCTCCGCCACCCACACCAGACTCTTCGCCTCTCTCAGAAAGCAATGTTGATTCATGTTTATTACTGTAGAAGGTTTTGTCATTCACCTTATTCATTAGCACTGACACGTTTAAGTAAATACGTACACTGTTGTCATTTTTGTCTTAAATGAGTAAAGTATGAATACTGTTTACATATTTAAAACATTCTTGTACCCGCATACACGAAAATTCCTAGGGGCCAATCCTACTTCGCGGTTTTTCAGCTTTCGCGGAAGGTTCTGGTCCCCATTGACCGCGAAAAACGAGGGATCGCTGTATTACACCCTATCGGCATAGAGGTTGTGGATGTAGCCAAGAAAAAAGAAATGATGCTTGGCACTGTCTTGCTAGTGGGCAGGGCTCTCTGGTTTAAAGGCACAGGGCTGGGCCAGACTTTTCCTCTCTGTTATTGAAATATCATAAAGTACCAGTGTATGTATTTTTCTAGTTTAAACAAATAGAAAACTTCATGGTTTAGTAAAAATGTTGAAATTGGGGAGGAAGTACTATTCCAAATAAAATTAAAAGTCACAAAAATATGTCTTTGTTGGCCAACATTAGATTATATATTTTCTCACAAAATGCCTAGACGGTGTTTTGAATCAATTGCTGTTTGTATCTGCTACATCATTCTGCCTCACATGCTGTGTAAGCACCTCAGAGTTATCAGCTTAGAACAAATATTGGTGAGGATACCAATGCCTTCTTCTGACTGCTGTTTTTAATTTTTATTTTAACTTTACCTTATTTAGACCTTAATAATATATTTTCAGTAAATGTTAGCAAATAATTTGTTCTAGAAACTATAATGTTTTTTTTAAGGGTTTTCAAAATTGGTGAATTTCCTAGGCTTTTTTTTTTTAGGATTTATTTTTATTGTTTTTGACAGAGAGAAAGAAAGAGAGAGACAGATACAGAGACAGAAAGAAGGGGGAGGGCCCAGAACAGTCTCCATAATTGTACATCATTGGTTTTTCCATAGTTTCATTCCACAGGTGGGCATGGGGTCTCACCCAGGTGAGAACTGAACTGGGGGCACTCCCCAGTTCAGCATATGGGTCCGCATGGGCCAGAGCTGGGCTTCGATCCTTGGTCCCCAGGGCTGCAAAGTGAGTGTTTAACCCACTGAGCCATCCCGGCTTCCCTCTAGGCTTTTTTTTTTTTAATTTGCCACATGACCACATGATAGAATGGCGAAACTAAAATCACACTGAAAATAAAGACTTTAGAAAAAAAGAAAGAAAATAAAGACTTAGTCATTTCTGGAAAAAGAAATCCAGTCATATTTTGTTCCTTTTCTGCTTGCTTCCAATTATGTCTTCTACTAAATAAATCTTATAATTCTTAGGAGGTGTCTGTTCCAAATCTTAATGTTTATAATTTGTAGGGTATTAAAGTATTTTCAAAATATTTTCTTTAACAACCTACCATGGTTCCTGAAATCCATACTTTTATGATAGCTATGGGCCAGTTAATGCTAGCTGTGATATATATAGAAATAGGTATAGATTGACACAGATATGACATATAGACAAATGTAAATATTGCATCACTGAAAAAAAAAACTTTAAATAGCTTATCAGACAAAATCCCTGGTGGTAGATGATAAGCTTAGAGCCACTCATGCATGTGTGCGTGTGCATGTGCGTGTACGTGTGTGTGTGTGTGTTTGAGAACTGAAAGAACTAGAAAAGGACATGTACCTCAAGGGATATAGATCAGGAGTGAGGCAACAGTATGTGATGACATATAAGAACTGATGGAAAATGGTGATATCTGCCCTTTCTAATGTGTGAAACATCCAGGACACATACATTTAAATTTACTATTTAGTAGGTCATGCCCAAGAAATACAAGAGGCTTTAAAAAGTAAAATTAAAACTTGAAATAATTTTTCTTTATTGGCTCCAATAATATTTTAAATGGCACTCTGTACTTAGAGCCAAATCATACACATGTTTTTCTCTGTATTTCTGGAGTTTTGATATCTGTAACTGCCAAAAATAAATAACCAAATAGCTGGTCCTTGTTCTTCCTAGGAAGAAATTTTTTTGAATTTAGAAACCAACTCCAAAAAGAGCTTATACTGTTGAGAGGAATATCTGTGAACAAAACAGTCTATTAGTTAATTTTTAAATGCTCTCAGCTGTTTTAACATGCAAAAAAAATTACTTATTTACCATGTAAAAAGTACTTAGCCTCATTTAAATTGACAGTTGCCCAAAGGCAGGGTCAGGAATGATGTTTAATATATCAGCATTTGGACTGTCTTTTTGCCTTATTTTGCTCTTTCTCTATCCTGTGACCTCTTGTTACCAAAGATTGTGAGGTAACAATTCATACACTGATCATCTGCCTGTGAAAAGAGTTCTGTATTCATTGACACAAGCTTTCTAGGCTTTGAATTAACCCAAAATGAAGAAAAAGGGCAACATTATAGACAAATTATTTGAGAACTCTTGGGTCCCCATAAATTCTACTTTTGGAATGGTCACTTTTGCCATCTGTATTGAAAGCCAATCCTAATAAACACATTAAATTGTTTACAGAACTATAAGATGATCATTTGAATTTTTAAATATTGATCAGAAGGGACTTTTAAAATTAGTTCATAGTCAATTTGGTCTACTGAAGTGCTCTGTGTACTACATTAGGCTATAAAAAGGACCCTCCTAAGACCTGAAAATGAACTAGGTAAATATTGCTTTATATTTCCTTTGGCTCATTTGAAGGAGTGATACAGACCTTACAAGAGGGAAAGAAGGTGGAAAGGATAAAGGACTAAAATATAACCACATTATGCCTTGTTATCTTCTAGGATCTCATGATTCCTTCAGCTTCTACATTGATGAAGCCTCTCCAGTTGGACCTGAACAGCCAGAAACTGTTCAGAATTTTGTCTCTGTGTTTGGAACTGTGGCCAAAAAGCTGATGCGGAAATGGCTAGCCACTCAAACGATGAACTTTACTGGTCAGCTAGGAGCTGGGATCCGATATTTTGATCTTCGAATTTCCACCAAGCCCAGAGACCCCGACAATGAGCTCTACTTCGCTCATGGTTTGTTCAGTGCCAAAGTCAATGAAGGCCTTGAGGAGATCAATGCATTCCTTTCAGATCACCATAAGGAGGTAGTATTCTTGGACTTCAACCATTTTTATGGGATGCAGAAGTATCACCATGAGAAACTGGTTCAGATGCTGAAAGACATCTATGGAAATAAAATGTGCCCCGCGATTTTTGCCCAGGAAGTCAGTCTCCAGTACCTGTGGGAGAAAGACTACCAGGTGCTGGTCTTCTACCACAGCCCAGTGGCACTGGAAGTGCCCTTCCTCTGGCCTGGGCAGATGATGCCAGCACCCTGGGCCAACACCACAGACCCGGAAAAACTGATCCAGTTTCTTCAGGCATCCATCACTGAGAGAAGAAAGAAGGGTTCATTTTTTATATCTCAGGTGGTGCTGACCCCCAAAGCTAGCACTGTGGTCAAAGGGGTGGCCAGTGGCCTTAGAGAAACGATCACAGAAAGGTAAGTGTCCTTAAAATATCAATAAAAAAAAAGTTTAAGTAACTTAACCAAAGTCCATACAGCTAGTGACAGAGCTAAAATTTATACCCATGGATGTTAGTTTCCTAGAGCTGCCATAACAAAGTACCACAAACCGTGTGGCTTAAAACAATATGTATTTATTGTCTCTCAGTTCCTGAGACTAGAAATCTGAAATCAAGGTGTCAGCAGATATTATATCTCCTAGGTGCTTTGTGGGAAACTCTTTTCTATGCATCTTTCCGAGCATCAGGTGACCATGGCAATCCTTGGTGTGCCTTGTCGTATAGTTGTGTCACTCAAATCTCTACCTCTGTTTTCACATGGCATCTTAACCATGTGTCTCTGTCTTCTCTTCTTATAAGAACATCAGTCGTAATCCACTAGGGCTCACTGTAATGCTGCCCTCTTAGCTTGATTATATCTGCAAACACCCTATTTGTAAATAAGTTCATACAGGTATGAGGCATTAGGACTTCAACATACGTTTTTGTAGGCACAGAGCAATGCATGGCACCATGGATTTTGACTCTGTGTCCAGCTCTCTTTTCACGGCACACTTTTCACATTTGTGTAGAGCTTTGTAGATTATAAAGCCTTTCACTACTATTTGCAGTCTTTTCACATGCCTACTGACACTGAATCTGCCTAACAACTCTGGGTAGTATAGTAGATATTCTTACAGATAAAAATGGAGGTTCAGAGAAATAATATGCTTTTCCTAAACCCACTTGGACAATGAATGATGAAACAAAGTCTCAAACCTACTTTTTCTCAAGCCATATTCTATGCCTTTACACTACACCGTAAGCAAGGATCAGCCTCCAGAGAGTGAGCATTCCATTGGTCAAGCCCAGCCCTGTATGTAGAATGCTGCTTACCTGTGAGCTATAATTCAAGTGATCACCAAAGATCTCCATGGCTCTTTCCCATGAGGGTGGTACAACATGTAGAATTGTACATCCTAATTATTCTTTTGACTTAAAGTATTAAATAATACAAAGGGTTTGAAGATAAAACACGATTTCTATCAGAACTTCTATTTTTAACTTTGGTAGTTTGGATTATGATAATGGGACAGAGCATAAATGTTTTGATTGGGGAAGCCGGGATGGCTCAGTGGGTTGAGCGCTCACTTTGCAGCCCCGGGGACCGGGGATCGAGTCCCAGCCCCAGCCCGTGCGGACCCATGTGCTGGGCTGGGAGCTCCCCCAGTTCAGTTCTCTCTCTGTCTCTGTATCTCTCCCTCTCTCTCTCTGTGTCAAAAATAAAAATAAATAAAAATATATTAAAAAATAAATAAATAAAAAATAATAATAATAAAACCATAACTGATCCTAAGCCCTGAGCTGTTAGCCATCACTCCTTCTTTAAAAACAGAAAAAAAAAAATTTTTTTTGATTAGACTCAAAGTCTTTTTAGGGTAAGACAACATGAGGAGAAATAGTATGTGTAGCCTTATAGCACAGTTTATAATGTGGAAAATGGCAGATGAGGCTTATGATGGGGCAGGAGCACACTTGTAAGAGAGCTTTAACCAAGCCATGGGGAACGTCACCCTGTGAGCACTGGGAAGCTAGAAAGCAATATTTAGCACTAGAGTAACTTGACCGGATCTGCATTTTAGATAGATAACTGGCACAGCATGGAGGAGAGATGGAGTGAAGAGAGTGAACAGTTAAGAGGTGCTTAGAACTGTTTTGGCAAGGTAATGCAAACTAAACTGAGAAATGAGCAAACAGAATGGGAATATATGCAAACCGCAAACATCAGGATGATTTGGGGACTATTAAGCTATATGGTATGAATGGAAGAAAAGATTTAAGAATAAGGTTTCTTTAAAAATAGCAGGGGTGATGGAAACATTCACAGAAGCAGAAAACAAAGACATGGGAACTTGGGGAAGAAATTGAGAAGATGCCATCAGGGTCATACTAAATTTAAAGTGCTAGTAAGGCATCCAAGTATATGTAGTCAATTGATCCTAGCAATATAAGCCAACTCATTTGGGAGTTATTGGCATTTTTTGAGAGTCAGAGTCACAAGGCATTGGAATAGAAATCTTTCCCCATACAAAATCCTAACTTCCAAATATGAGTATTAGCTGCCTCTTAAGATTTGAAAGAGATCCCTACCCATCATTGTACACCCTATGCAAGTACAAAACCTTCCTAAGATTTCAGCTGATATTTAGATTTCTTACACTTCTATGGCATAACATCTTGCTGCTTCTGGATTACATCATTTCATGAATTGATTTTTCTGATGTGGCTTGTCCGTATTCCACTCTGTATAACCTGAGACAGGAAACTTGATTCTTGTTCAATTTCCACACTGCTTTTTAGATTTTACTGAAGATCTGAGGAGACAAAGGAGGTCTTATAATCATAACAATGCAAATAATTTAAAATTGAATTTTAGATTCCTTTGTAATTACAAATCTTGTGGCCTAGGTTATCTTCCCCTGATAGCATTTATCCCATTTTTCTCTCCAGCCTTAATTCCTCTTCTTTTTGTCCTTTGCTCATCTCTTTCCTTCTCCTACCCCCCCTTGTTGCCTTGGAAACCCTACACTCTCTTCTAGATGGTTACTCCTCTCTCCTGGGCCTAAGCCTTTACTCAACTAGTCCCATCACAGTATTCAGCAAAATAAGATTTTTATTTAATAGCACCAATTTCTACAAAAGTTAATTGCTCTGATAAATAACAAGTTGCCACCCCTCATATACTTCAAAAGAGTTATATTATATATACATAAGAATGTACGGTATTGGGGAAGCCAGGATGGCTCAATGGGTTAAGCACTCACTTTAATACCGGGGACCAGGGACCAAATCCCAGCCATGGCCCATCCAGACCCATATGCTGAACTGGGGTGTGCTTCCCATGCAGGAGATCCCCGGTTCATTTCTTTCCGGAGTGAGCTTCCCAGATTGGCCCCTGGTTCATCTCCCAGTTCAAGGGGGCGTGACTCCCATGCCCCTGGCCCAGTTCCTGCCCAGTGCGGCCCCCGTCCACCTGTGTGGAATGAAACCATGTTGAAAACTGATGATGTACACTACGGAGATTATTCTGGGCCCTCCCCCTTCTCTCTGTGTCTCTCTGTCTCTGTCTTCCTCTGTCTCTGTCAAAAACAATAAAATAAATATTAAAAAAAAGAATGTATTATTTTCAACTTTGCTTCTATAGAGCCCCCAGATTTTGAGGAATCCCTGAGGCCCCACCAGAGGGAGGAAAGAGGCAGTTGGGTCCTGGGAACCAGCTAACTCCAATTATTTCTATTCTCTCTGGAATGAAAGAAGCATAAAGCTATAAATGCTAACTTTTACATATTGACCATGAAAGGAGCCTTCCTTGGCCATTTTAGCTTCACCTTCTGTTGAGTGTGTCTATGCCTAGGAAAATAAACATTTCCATATAACATGTCTGGTTTGCATTTGGCCAAGAACCATGCCCTGATTTCACCTGTGTAGGGAATAGCCTTTGGGAAGTCAAGAAGGAAAATCTACTTCAGAAATAAAAGACTTTCATTTTCTCTCTATGGCATTTTGTGTGGTTTAGAACTTTGCAAGTTATAAGCTGAATTGCCTTTTGGTTACTTATTTAGTACAATATTACTAAAGTAGGATTTGGGGAAAGAAGATCAAATAAGTTCAGAAACTGCTGAAAAAGATGTATAAATTATATCTACACAGTTCTACAAAAAGATTCAAAATTCACATTAGCATATAAAATGCACTAACAAGTATTTTAGCAACAAAACCTTTTTAAGTTTAATACAGTGTTTTCTAAGCACTTAATTTTATTTCAGATCGTACTTATTAACAGCCCATGAAATTAATTTTTAAAAACTGTCCTTACCATCTGCTCTGATTCAGAACGTCTTACTTGCCTCTGGCTTTTATATCTGTTATAGTAGAGCTGTATCATTGAAAAGAGAAAGAGAAGTGTGGAAAGAATTTATAAAGCATAAATGAAAACTCTATAGGTACAATCAACATTTTTTCTCTATAGGACTATACAGAACACTTGCTGGACATGGCCATGATTGCTGTGCTCAAATGGGGTTTAGTCTCACAAATACTAGACAGATCTTTATTTAAATTAATTGCAAAGTCTGTATGTGAGTATGGTTGATGTAAAACTCGGAGGTTTTGTTTCATCTTGTTTTCACACATTTCAGCTTTCCGAACGAGGCCTATAGTAAAAAATCATTTTCAACCATCGCATGGCGCCTTGCAAAGGTAATTTACTTACCTGTGAAAGAGGGAGTGAAAGAACCCTTGACTCTCCAAGAATGTATGACCTCTCTCTCTTCCCCGAGTAAAAAAGCCCCCGAAGATGACTCTTTCTGCCATTTTCCTCTTGCTGTTGTGCCAAAGATGCTCATTCAGAAACCCTATGTTAACACCAAAAAATGTAATGAGATGCTCCTTTGTCACCAAAGGAGAAGTCACTAGGCAATATGAAGAACTCTCTGGGTCTTATGTATTTTTACCTGCAAAATTTAAAGTTTGAACTAGATGATCTCCAAGACCCTTTTCAGGTCTTAAATCCTACAATCTAAGAGTCTGCATTTGACTAGTTGCTCTATAATTTTTTTTATTTTATCTAATATTTGGGTTATCAAAACTCTGAGCACATGCATTTAAAAAATAGTGTTTGAAGATGTGGGTGGCTTTCAGGGAAACTAAATCCAGCCTGGATTTAGGAAGCAGAGCTTTCAATTTGACCACGGGTTCCAGATACTGCAGATACATTTTCTACATGTTGGCAATGTCAAAGGACACAGATTTTTTTTTTATTATTTCTTAAAAACCGTTTTTTAATTTATTTTTTAAACACCAGCTTTTGCACCTCACCACCACAGAATTCACACATTCTTAAAAAGAAGTTGTGAGACTTGAATCAGGTCCTTCCCTAATTTGTTGAAGTTTATTACATTTTAGGTCTTTTTTTTTTTTAGTTAAAAAAATATTTAGTCAGACCACCTGTCAGGATTAAGGAGCAGTGCATCTTTGCAAATAAGTTAATGTTGAATTAATTTAGACAATGTTTATATAGGCCAACAATTTAGATAATGACAACAATAATAAGCTATTTTAAGTGCTCTCTATCTCTTTAATACTATGCTAACTCCTTTATAGACACTGATTAGTTAGTAGGTACAAAACTTCCCAAAAGTACATACTATTGCTGTCCCATCTTAAAGATAAAGGAATGAGGTCTTAGAAAAGTTAAAAAACTTACCTGGGTCACACAGTTAAGAAGAGGTATTATGATATGTGTTCACCACCCAGAATCAACTTTCTTCCCATCCCCATTTATTTAGCTCCCTGTCTCTCTTCTCCCACTTCCCTCCATATTGTAACACATAGACAAAGTACTATAGAATTGTACACCAGGAACCTATGTAATTTTTACTAATCAATGTCATCCCAATAAATTTAACAATACCAAAAGAAAGAAAAGAAAAGGTAGATTCGGTATTTAAATCCGCATTGCTCTACTTTTGTGTTTATTCATAAAACAAACATGTTTGAAAGCCTTCTCTTTTTTAGACACAACTTTGAGCTTCAATGTATGATCTCAGACATGGAGTCTTAAAACCATTGTCCCATACTGTTTCCTTGTTCTCTGTGAGAATCCGAAGAGGTGACTGGGAATTTGTTTTCATCTCATTAGATGGCAACACCTAAATGAAATTGGCAGTGAGTTCAAGTGGCCTGGGCTTGATTTAGTATGTGTCTGTTGATCAGCTCCTGCAAATAGGGCTCTGCATGAGGTTCTGTGAAGATATGAATTAACATTATTAGTAAGGTGCCCATCAGGCATCAAGGAGGTTTTAAAAGACAAGATCACGCATGTTCTAAATGCAAATTAGGAAAAATAGGAGACTTAAAGACCAAGGCCTATGGCCATTTAGAAGAGAGTTACCTGGGAAGATTTTGGTCAGTTGTGAAGGTGGGACAGGATTGTGGTGGGCAGGAATGGGTGGGGGTGGCTTCTCAGGCTGAGGGAACAGCAAGAGCAAAGAATGGGGTAGAAAATCTCGAGGAACATGTCAGTGGGAGCGGAGTGAAATGTAAAGGTACATGGGAGATACATTGAGGAAAGGCAGAAAGGGAAGATTATGCAGGACTTTAAATGTAGTCTGGTAATTAGGCTTAATTAGGTATGTTTAGGAAGATGTTGAAGGAGATAAATCAGAACTGGATCTTGGGCAATAAAACTGAATGGATTATATAGGTCAAATTAGGAGGAAAGACACTGAAGATGAACTCACCAGTCCAAGAAAGGAAACAAAGTAAGATGTCAGCAAGTGTTTGGGAGAAGAAGGAGATAAAATATGTCAACATTTCAGCACTATTGACCATGCTGTCTCTTTGGAGCACTGGGACACCATTCACAGCATCATTGTACGTGAGTGACATCCCTTGGAGATGGACAGCATGTAGCCTAGCCCATTTATTCTCATGATTACAGTCATCACCTTGCTGATAAGTCAGATGTTTCAGGATATGATTGGTTGTTAACAAGCACTAATATTACCCAGCTTGAGAAAGAAAAATCCCACAGTTGTTGACCCTACATCATGTGCCAGGCAATGTGCAAAGTACGGTATAGAAACTATATTCATTTAATCCTCACAACCTTGTAAGGTGTATATTACTAGATCCATTAGAGGAAAACCGAGGCTGAAAAATGTCTAGTGCCTTGCTCAAATAGCCCATGTGAATTTAGCAAAGCCAAGATCGTAATTTGAGCCTGTCTGATGTCAAGTCCCTTGCTTACTCCGGCAAATTAGTTAAATTCCCACCTCTTAGGAATGGGTGCCCGTAGCACCTTACCTGTCATCCTGGAGGGCAGCATGTGGGCTAGGCTTTGGGGCAGGTCAAGTGTACTGGAGGGCCCCCTGTGAGACGAGCAGATCCGAAGTATGTGCCTTCGCCTCAGGTAAGCCAGGCCAGGTAGGATGCTGCCAAGCACTTGCATAGAACAATTGAAAGAAAGAGAACTTAGAGGTGACAGGGCTCAGTCCCCCTTGCCCTGTGCTTACCACTGCCTATTTAATTGTTTTCCATTTAGTAACAAAGTTGAAGCCACAGGAATGCTAAACGATCACCTAACTGGCAACAAAAGCCAAAGCTAACTGGCAGCAAAAATGGGGTAAAGTCCAGACCTTCTGGCTTAAGGCAAAATTCTGTCTTCCACCCCGAGGGGAGGGATGAGGAGAAAGGATGAAAAGAAAGACCAGGGAGGGTCAGAGAACCTCAGGCTGCAGAGACCGACACGGAAGGATGAGCTGGCTCTGTCTGCCCTGTGCACCATAGAACAGGGGGCCTAGAGCCCTGACTGGAGGTGGGGCCTGGGGATGGACCATGGATTTTGTATAGAGCTGACATTCCCGAGCTCTCTGTCCTTCTGCCTTGTGAACAATAGACTCTGCTTTTTCCATCTAATGGAGACACAGTCAGCTCACACCAACACCCCAAACAATTATTCTGCAGCCCAGTTTCCCCTGCCATTGCCTGGACCCAGCAGATGGGGGGGCTGGTGACTGGGAAGTTGTTTACCTGCAGCAACAGTCATGGCAGCAGCTGTGTGTGGGGGGAGTGGGGAGGGAGCATCAAGAAAAGCCTTGTGGAGGTAGGACTTGAAAGGCAGCTAGAGGGTGACATGCGAGAGCACTGATTTCCTCTGAAATGCAGCTCTCTAGCTCTGCCCTCCAGGTTGTGACCCCAAGCAGGTCAGTACACAAGAACTGCTGATGGATCAGTCTGTTCAGTAGAAGGGGAAGCTTTCTCCTCAGCGTCCATATGCTTATGGAGAAAGAATATCAAGGAGACTCTAGAAAGCCAGCCTGAGAACAATCATGGTTTGCATGATGCTTTCATCATTAGATGCTTTTGTCCAACATATATATGTTGGAGGCCTCATTTGTTCAATAGGTACTTTTCCCAATTTGCAGTGTAAGAAGCGATAGGTCAGGAAGGCTAAATAATGTTCTCAAGGGGTGCTGTGAGCCAGTGCTGGGATCAACTCAGGATCTAGGTTTTTGAACCCCTGGAAAGAAGAGTCCAGCTTGTAAATCATAAGGAAGCTATGGAAAGTGACCTTTTCCCTAGCCTAGGACTCACTCAGCATGCTGAATCATGCTCATGGAGAAGTTAAAAAGCAAATTTCTGGACGTCACCCTGCAGAGGTTCTGATTCAGGAGTCAGCAGCTCATAGGTTTTCATTTGTGACAGACATCAGGTGACCTCACCTTGAGTAGCATTGCTCATGTTTACAAACTGCAACTCAACTCCATCACCCCCCCCCCCGCCACACACACACACACACATAACCCGCAACAGATGAGCTTGGTTTTAAGAAATCTGAAGTCAAACCCAAGATGTGTCAGTCCCCTCTCTACCCCTTAAATATGTTTTCTTAAAATTTTCCTTAATCTAAGCTATGATTCCTCTACTCACAAGTGCTGCCAAATTTGTTTAAATTTTCTTGTTCTATCATGAAGGCAGAGCTGTCCATTACTGACTTCCAAAAATATGATTGTTCTGGGAAGCCAGGATGGATCAGCAGGTTAAGCACTCACTTTGTAGCCCCAGGGACCGAGGATCAAATCCAGGCCCCAGCTCATGTGAACCTATATGCTGTGAACTGGGGTGTGCCTTCCATGTGGGAGGCCCCCAGTTTAGTTCTCTGCCCCACCCCATCCCCTGGTTTGGCCCCTGACTCTAGGGGGCATACCTCCCATGCCAGAGGCCCCCAGTCCAGTTCCCGTCCTGTGCAGCCCCATGCCTACCTGTGTGGAATGAAACCATGTCAAAAACTGATGATCTACAACTATGGAGACTGCTCTGGGCCCTCCCCCTTCTTTCTGTCTCTGTCTCTCTCTGTCTCTGTCAAAAACAACAAAATAAATAAATAATATATTTGGGGGCTTCAGCCAGCAAATGAGGGGAGAAGGAGGCGTGTTTGGGATTGGAAATGAAACATTACATGAGGTGCCAGTAGATGAGCAAGTAAGAGGTATCTGAGTCGAGAAGTGAAATGGACCAGCTCTGAATAGCTCGGGCCACCTTTCTCCAGTGTGAGGTCATTCAGCTGAAAACTCACCCAAGGAGGAACAGCTCCACACTGGAGGAACTTTTTTATTTTAAACTGAAGGGAGAGAAGGCAAAGTGTTCTGTGGTTGCTGAGTCAGACACGTGGAGGTGAACACTGAGTTTATTGTTGCAGCGAGGGAGAACATAGACCACGGAGAACCATGAGACATCCCAGTGAGCAGGTGTTAGAAAGGACCTCTCCTTAGAGAATTGGGGTTCAGGTTGGGTGACTTGAGGGAAGGCTTAAGAAAGCCGAGGTCTATCAACAAGCCTTATCTGTAGGGCTAGAGGGAGGGTAAACTATAATCGCTAAAATGTTGCAGTCATTCACTTTACTCTAGAGAGGTAAATGTTTGGCTATTTTGTAGGTGATTTGTGTGTGTGTGTGTGTGTGTGTGTGTGTGTGTGTGTGCGCGCGCGCGTGCGCGCACGCTCATGCATGTGCTTAGACAATATTACAAAGTATTCTTTTTTTATACTCACTTCCCCATGCTCTCCAGTAACCTCCTCAGAGGTTAGTATTCTGGGAGATTGTTTATTTCCAACAGGAGGATAACGTGGCCTAGTTGTGTCAGGCGGGTTTCCGAATGTCAAGGGTTGCCTTTTAATTTTTTTCCTCCACTTTTCAGTACAATTGAAGAAAGAAAAATTTTTTCCATTGGTTTGAAAGCCTACAGTGTGAATTAGATTCCATATTCTTTTTCTCTGTTGTTCTTAATCTCATTGAAAGAATTGAGGCTGTGTCTATGCAGAAACCCAGACCACTTTAATAATGAGGCAAATAAAGTTAAAAGAGCTGGTGACCCTAGCCCAGGTCTTATCTGATGAAAATGTAGACTTTCCCAATTGAGCCCTATTGATAATCAACTTGACATTTTTCCTCAGTGATCTTAAATTTCTGCCTTTCTTTGGGATTGATTGACAAGGATAGGGAACCCCAGGTGGGGGAGGTCGAAGGGGCAGAGAGTAGAAACAAAGTGTGAGAATACAGCATGATGTAAAGGCGATTGTGGATTCTTTAACATTTGTGAACATCTGAACTTCCTTCCCAAGGTTTTACCACTCATTCAGGACACAAAGAAGCAGAAGGTGAGATTCTCAATGGTCATTTTCATCTGAGTTGTTTTCTTGTCCTTTTTTCTGAAGGGGAGGCATAATTTTTTGGCCTTGTTTGAAAGGGTGCCTCTGAATGCTTATTTGTGTTGGTAGACACAACCTAAGGCGACTGATCTATTGATTACCAAGTGTGACTCTGACAAGTATAAATGCTTATTTAAGTGAGCTGATATAAGCCAAATCCTCTCTGTCAAACCATAAAAGGGTGAGGAGTTGCTTTAGGTGTGCCCCACCTAACGAACTGTAACATAAATCTCCAATAACTTACTAACCACACTCTAGGCCATTACATTTCAGCTTTTAACATATTACATTCAGTTGACAAAATGTTTTCTTTCATTATATTTTCAATATAACAACAACAAAGAAAGCTGGGAATATGAACTTTCCTCAGGGTATCTGGCCTTGGAGGATTTCAAAAGAAAATACTCCATGCATCTGCAGACAGTAATATTTGGCTTTGTATAGAGCACAGATCTTCTGGCTCTTGCTCTCTACGTCCGGGATTGTAGCCTCTTGCTAATTAACTTATTTTAAAGTACTAAAAATAGTTAGACAAAAATAGCTAGAGGCGTGCTTGTCATCATTGATTTTTACTTGCAGAAATCACAAGTATAGCTTGAATTTTTGCTTTAAATTTTTCCTTCCTCACACCCCCTCATCGCTTATTTTCCCATGGCTTGGGCTGTTAAAAGAAGCTTACAAGTTGTGTTTGGAGTTGTGACATCCTATCTTGAAGGAGTGGTATGTGGCAGGGAGACTGTAATGTGTGATTTTGTTAGTGGTTGCTAAAAGCATAGGCTGCCCTTTGGACATGTATATGAGATTTGGCCAGTATAAAACTGAGGGAATTCATAGTGCAGGTATTGCTTATCTGAATACTAAACAGAAAAACTTTTACCAGTATAATTTAGCAAGGCTGTCCAGGAGTATCATTTTAAATGGGACAGACAACAACGCTACTGTCTCGTTTCAAATGGTACATATGGTAAGTTCAAGGTATCAGTAGGCTGACCAGCCTAGTTTAGCTCAAAAGTGAACCAGTCATGAAAATAACCCAATGACGCTAAAAAAATTCTTCATGAACATACATCTTACACATTTATTTGGTTCATTTTTGAAAGGTTTAATTTATATCATTTGTTTCTCCAAATAAAACAATTGTTAAGAAGTAGCCTCTAATGAATAGAATGTAGGGAAATTTGGTTGACTGCATGGTTCAGTCAAAGTTCAATCTGTTAACAGAGACCAGACCTGGATTTTGGAGGGACATGCTGGATCTATTGCTAAAAAATAACCTGGAAACTTAGTTTTATTCTGGTCTCGGTTTTACATTTACTTGTTAGCAGTTAAAGGGGTGTTTAATGAACTTGAGTCTTTACTATTCACAAGCAGAGCAAGCTGCCACTGACATTGTTATGTGATTTTATAGACAGGAGAGCTTCACACCTTTGCATTAACACACAACTCATTGTCGCTGTGTGCTTACACTTCACCCACGTGTTCAAACAGACCCCAAACAGGATATAGCCAAGGACTATTGTATCTGATGAAGATGGAGTTTTCTTATTGCCATGAACCATGAGCAAGGACATTTTGTTGTCTCCATTACATGGTCTATGCTTATAAAGGCTATTAACAATGATCCACCATTTCCTGCTCCAACTGCCTCTAGGTAGCCAATTTTAAATAGAAAGTGTGTGTGTGTGTGTGTGTGTGTGTGTGTTGAAAGGGATGGCTGAAAAGTAATGAAAATAAGTAGACACCTAATCTCTCAACACCTGGGAGGATAAGTTTTACTTCTCCTCATGAAGGAAAGAAGAGTTCCACATAGAGTTGTCGTTATCTTCCAATTAGGGGGAGAAGAAAGTGCTCAAACACCTATCAAGGTATAATAACGTTTCCACCTAGTTTTGTGATTATCCTGAAAAATGTATTTACATTCTTTTAGCTTTCTCTAGACCTCATCTTTTCTTTAGTGTTTTTCTTGAGGCCATTATAGTTGTGAATGTTCTTTTCTTCTTCCCCAGCATTGCATGACTTATCTAACATGATATGTTGGGGCTTTTGTCATTCTATAACTCTTGATAAAAATTCAGACCAAACTTAGATATGGTAGAGTGGAGAGGAGAAGAAATTAATATAACCTACTTGGTGACTAAAATGTTATTTATAGTTTGACTTCAGAGAATTTTAATTTATCTTTGCCCAAGTGGACCAAAGTAGTTTTTCCCAAGGTCCCAGCATAAGAATCCATCCATTACTGAATCAGCCAGTCTCTCAACGTTAAGAACACGTGAAGTGCGTATTGTGGGTTTCAAGTGGAGATAAGAGAGCCATGGTGTCTTATATCTTGCCTAATGATTCTAATTTTTGGGTTCCATCAGGTCAATCTTCTTGGAATGTGAGATTTATATAAGAGATAATTAGAGAATGGTACAAAACAGAGTTTGTAACTGAGTAGTAACATTTTGATCTGTGGATTTCATATGACATAGGTGCTCGAAGGAAGTAAGGATTACAAAAGTGACTTCTTCAATATCTCAGGACTACAATCCACTGACCTTTCTTGCCATTTACCTTTCCTCAAAACATTGTAATGTTAGGCTCAAATATCAAGAGCATGTCTACTTTCCCTACTTAAATGTGGTATACTTTTGTGGTTGTCTAATCATTGATCAGTGAAAATGGTAAAAAGCATCTTTTCTAAGGTAGAAAATTATGCTTGGTTTGGGGAACATTTCCAGACAAAAAAGGTTTAGACAAGGCAAACAAATGAGAGTTCTGTGGAGGTTTGAAAGACCAGCCACGGACACTCAACACTCTGTGTGCTCATTGCTGTTAGTAGCAGATGCTTATGAGGTGTGAGGGTGGGGGACAGAAAACCATTATGTGAAAGAGTTTTTCTTTGACCACAAAATTCAGCAAGTCCCCTGAGAAAAATTGGTAATACATTTTACTTCAAAACTTTGAACTGGAGAAAAAGCTTATAGGCACGACATTCTGTTCTGAATGGTGTATAAGTCAAGATCTATTCCTCTATTGTCAAACATACATATCAGATGAAGTATATCCTTTCATTTATTACATTAACTTGACAACAAGGGAGTCACCTTGGAGACTTCTGAAAGAGCTGAGAAGCAACCTTCAGACAAGTGTGGTTGGCCTTGGCACTGTTTTATCCTCTCTTCATTCTCAGTTTTGTAATGAGAAGCGACAAATTAGTAGCAATTTTCCAGAGTGATAGTGCAGGAAGTCCCAGCTGTTCTTGCCCCAGCTGTCTCTGAGATCTAATAATATAGGGTAGGAATAACATCTTCCTAAAGAGCATGTGCGTTTTGAGTTGTTTTAATTTTCCTGCCAATTAGACTTTTAAGATGCCAAATGCATCTCCAGGCAACCTCTGTGACACTTTAGTACCCTTTGGGAAAAGAGCTTGAGGCAGAGGGAGATATTCAAGTGGTAAAATAGCATGGAAAAAAATTTACTGTTCCATCACCTGAAAAAAAAAATACACGTAGATACATTTACTTATAGAAACTTGAGGACACAGGGATATTCACACTGACATGAGTGAGGGCTCCTAAAGAGAGTGGGAGTCAGAATTCTCAGCCTAGAACAGTTTCCCAGAATAACTGACATTGTGGACAGGATCATTCTTTGGTGTCGGGGGGCTTTCCTATGCATTGTAGAATGTTCAGCAGCACTCCTGGCCTCTGCCCCAAGATTCCAGTAACACCTTCTCACCCAAGTGCACCGCCTGGTTGTGTGTGTGTATGAGAAAAAAATCTTCCCTGGTTGAAAACCACTGGCCTAAAGCTGTCCCTGCACAAAAGATTCTGTGATGATCACTTTCCCTGGAGCTCAATGTCTTTACTTGTTAAACAGATGATACCAACTGCCCAGGGTTTAGGGAAACAGAACCGAATTGGCTGTATGGCTTGTTTGGCTTGATGTTTGTTTAAATGAATATGCTAAAATTTATACATTCCAGTGTCTACTGCATTCGGATTAGTTACTTTGGAAATTTATTTATCCATCCAAGTGATGCTGAAGCCACTTTAGAATAGTTTTGTGTGTGTGTGGGGGGGGGGGGGGGGGGGGGGGGGGGGGGGGGGGGGTGAGGATAACAAACCTGGCTGAACCTCTATAGTCATTCAGAGCCAGGTTTAGTAAATAAGGTGGGTGAGCAAAGCTAATAAATGCTGTTTGGAGTCCAAATCCAAGTGAAACAATAATGAGATTGATTTTTCTTATATGTCTCGTGAACATACTCTTAAGGCAATTCCACTAAAGGGTCGTAAAAGGAGTCATCCTTCCATTGATGGGATAAGTAAACAATCATATCCACAGGTAACAGTTCTAAATGATAGTTCACTTGCAACTTGTAAGTCTTGGGGTGATGATTATAAAAAGAAAATCCCACTACTGTAGAGTCATATCTCATAAAGACAGAAAATACGTGAAAAATATTCTTGATTTTTGAAAAAAATGGCTTTCTTTAAATATATTATTTGTTTTACTTGGATCACATAATAGACATTTACAGTACTTCTACAGAGTCTGCTAAATGCCTGGCTTTCAAAATGACTGAGAAACAGTCGCTGGTACTCAAGGTGGTTACTTCCTAGAGGAAAGACATACTCATAAGTATGTTGTCATTTCAGCATAATGTGGGAAGTACTAAGAGAAATCGAAAGCAGGTGTTGAGCTGGTTTCTCAGCACAGTACTGCCATTTACAAACTATGTAATCTGGAGGAAGTCAATTAATTTTAGCTGCCTTCAGTTTCCTGATCTTGTGAAATGAAGGCATTGACCAGCATTTGTGCCCTCTTCTAGCATCAATATTCTGATCCTGTGATAACAGTGACAATTTCAAAGGGCATGTATATTACAACGTTTTGTAAGAGAAATCTAATCATATGGTATCCGAATACTAACCATTAGTTTCATTTGAATCATTATCAAAACAACAAGAAATGCCCAACTAGACATTCATGAATGCCAGCTTTTGAGAGAGCTGACTTTTACTGCTAGTACATTATTAAAGAACAATTATAAACCAAATGAATTATTTTGACTTTCTTCTTCCTGGACTATGCAGGGTTACAATGAGCTATATGTAGCTTTAGTTGACTGGAAGTTGTGTATCCTAGAAAAATGGCAATCAGTGGAAAATGAAGAAAAATGCCTATATTTAAAACTTAACTCAAAAATCCTTTGTTATTTAAATTAATGCATTATTGAAACAAATATGAGCAGCATTCATAAACCTAGGTTCAAATTTGTATGATTTTCAGGACATCAATTTCTGACCTCAACATTCTCAACTATAAAATGAAAGGATTGGAATAAGAAATAATAGATTTTTAATTACTATAAAAGACACATAAAATATGTTCTAATTTTAGACCACCTAACAACTAAATAGTGCAGATATTTTCACTTCCATTTTGTTTGTGGAAAAAATGAGGCTTAATAAAGTAAGCCAACTCACCCAGCTTTTCACAGCATCTACAGCAGAGCTGTGAGTCAAACACATCTGATTTCAGAGTCTGTGTTTCTTTTTTTACCCCCATACATCACTTCACCTTTTGAGTTTTCTAAGATTAAGTGCTGAAATTATGATTCTTTTCACAACTAACCCAAAGCAGTTATATGAAAGTATCATACATTTACTAACACCTGCAAAATAAAAGAATAAAATGTTTATATCTACTTTCAAATTCAGGAACTGCAGATAACAAACAATTTCAAATTTTGTCTGTAGAGTAGCTTTCCCCAACATGTGAAAATGGTTTCCATGGCCTGTCATTGATTCCTTTTCAGAATATGTTAAATTCCCAATGCCTCAATAATAGAGGAAAAGGCAATCCAATTTTCATATTATCTCCTTCGGTCAGCATACTAACTAACATGCTAACATCGAAATAAATGCAGTGTTCTGTTTGGCAGCTTGACCAAAGAGCAGCTACCTTCATTTCTTGCTGTTAACTTTCATCTGTGAGAGTTTTGGTGATTCAGCAGTTTGTATTTTACAATTGTGGTAATTCATTTGAGGTTAAAATAGTCAATTAAGTGAAATATCCATTTTAACTATATTACTTTTGTATCATTGTTTTAAAAAAATGTAGTGAATTGTACAGCTAGAGATTAGCTGCTAGCCTTCAAATGTGGCTTCCAGCAGAGAATGGCAAAGAGGTCTACTATTCATTTCTTTAATCCTTTATTTCGTTTTCATCCTGGGAGTGATAGAGGTAGATTCTCTTATTCATGTTTGCACTATAGTTTAAGTAGCTTAGGGCATTTACTCTGGACACAGAGCTGGGCTTGTCCTGACCCTGCTACTAGCCTTTGTGTGATTGTAGGCAAGTCTGTTACTTTGTAAGCCTCAATTTCTCCTTTGTAAAATGGTAATAAAACTACCCTATATTATAGGGGTATTGTGATGAATAAATGTAATAATCACACAAGGTGTTTACGTGTAATTCAGTTTGGCCCATAGTGAGTGATCAATAAAGATGACTTGCATTATTATTACTAACAGTAACTGTCTTGTAAGGACACTCAGAAGTACTCTGTTAAATTAAAAGAGCAAATAATCCTCTTCAAGAACCCAATTTCCTAGGAAGAAATTTTATTATTGAGACTAATTAAGTTTGCTTTAAATAGAACCTTACTGTAATAGAGTTTATTATTATGATTTGGATTTTCAGTAGAAGTGGGTACACATAACAGTTCCATACACTAATTGCCAGATGTTATGTGACTGTCTCGCAACAGATATCTTGGAGTTTTATTTTTCTCTCACACTAATATAATAGATTTCTGTTTATCATTCTTTTTGTATTGTTAGAAACATTTTTAGAACTAAACTTGAGTTGGTTACAGTGATTTTGTGCATCATAATTACCAATGAGACTTCAGAATCTACCGTACACCTGTTCAAGTCCCCTCTATGGAAATTCTGTGGAGGGCCTGGTTCCCAGGGTTATTTCAGTGTTGGGTCAAGTTTGAAAAGCACTGATTGACTATACCATGTGCTCCTTGAAGACAAGGACCACCAGCTCTTCAGCTTTATATCCCTTAAAATAGTTTATATTATAATAGCTATTAAGTATTTGCTAAGTAGTTTTGGAAATCAGATACCATAGAAGATAATGAAAGAGAAATGAGTTACATATTCCAAACAGCTGTCAAGTCTTGTGTGTTTGAAGAAATTAATTAATATCTGATAAATTCATAATTAGCCAATGACACCTTAAATGATGACAATAAAAATCTTTAATTGATACGGTTGTTTTTTAAAGTTCAATCTCTAGTATCTTTCTAACATATATTTATTTATACCAAGAAGCAAAGACTAGCCACAATTAACAAAGAGTTTAAATACCTGTCCTTTGCGATCTGTTGACAGATTGGCCTAGCTGGACGATGTTGACAGGCACTGTTCTAAGAAGGACATGTTTCTGTTATTAATTACATTTTTGTTATTTAAATACATCAACCAACCCAGCAGATTCTGTTGCAAATAAGCATATGTGCATCTCAGGGTGAGGTCAAGCATGTCTTACATACACATGGTTGTTATAGTAAAACTGAAAATGGTTCATTAAATTGCTTCTAGGACTTCTGTCACCCTTGGTGACAACTTTGTGTGACTGGGGTAATTGTGTAGCTAATTTTGAAAGATAATGATAGGTCCCTGGGATGTAAGTTTTCCACACCCCATGAATTTCCCCTCTGCCCCTATTTTTTTTTTTTTTTTTTGCCAGGTAGGTTGTGATAACACTATGTAAACCTCCAGGTGTTTGTTCATGGCCTACTGAATCTGTCCCACTTTGGCCCCTTCAGTGGGGAGATAAGAAAGAAGAAAGTAAGTGTTCATAGCATATGTTTCAGAACACATTAATAGCAAGAAATTTTGTTCACATGTATTACTCTGAAAGTTGGGTTATATGTAAACTGAATTAAAATGAGAAGCCATTTTCATTTTTAAAAATAAGGAGTGACATAGTTTGGGATTTGTTGATACTCCTAAAAACAATAAGCTTAACATTTGTGTTAATGAAGGCACAATTTTAAAAGAGTGTCCCAAAGTGAGTTAATAATAGCACCTCAACAATTTCTGATGCCGATGCTCTTATATACACACACTGGAAATGACTTGCCCAAAGTCACTTACTAATTTTTACCTAGATCAAAATCTCCTGTAGTCATGGCCAGTGTCCTCTCCACTAGCACAAAGCTGTCTCTTGGTAGAAATACCCATCTTTGCAGCAAATTTCTCAGGAACATCTAGATGCTAAATTTTTGTTGTTGTTGTTTTGTTTAATTAAATTAATTAATTACTTATTAATTAATTTATTGGAGGAGAAATGATAGGGCGGTAAAGACAAATGGCCTATTTTTACAACAATCATTTCATATAAGTTAAAAATCGAAGCCAAAGGAAAGCATTGGATGGCAAAAACAAAACACAAAAACCGAACAAATAAACAAAAAAAACTGCTAGTGAATTAAAAAAGCCCTGAGGTACGCTCAGCAGAAGTTATTTTCTCCTGTTGACATTATCCTCACCTGTCCCTATCCAAAGAAGCCTGACCACACTCATGCACGTGACTTTCCATGTCTTACATGCAACACACTCTGTGGCTAGTGCAGTGTGAACAGGGAAGAAGACGTTATTTAATGAATAAAAACAATGCAAAGATGCTCCTTTCCTTGAAATGTGTATAATGCATCTCAAAGGAATTTGAGAAAGTCCTGGGCTGTCCTCTGGCTGATAGTGACATCCTCTCCAGGAGAGGCAGGGAAAAGTTTTGGGAGGCGTGTAAATGAACATTGATACTCCATGAGATGTCTCTGTTAAGAGTTAGGGTAAGGTGGGACTTTAAGTTGAAGCAGGAGCATGGAGGTGGGAATAAATGTGGATTGTGATGTTATTTCAGACAAGTGCCTTACTGCCTGGAGATGGAAGTATGCAAGCTAAAACATGCTCTAGAGTGCTCATCCCTATTCTGGTTTGGAAAGTGTATGTTGCTGCAGGTACTGTGTGGCTCTTTGTAGCTCTGTACATTTTTGAAATATAATCTCCAAAAACAGAAGAGTCATTTATCTCACATAATCTAATCTTGGGTTGGGAGTTGTAATACTTAGAATTCCAAGGGTATTTCCCATGTGTCATAGGTCTAGCTGGGGTATCATAAGCTTGATATGTGTCTGTCTATATTCTGTTGGGCTTATTTATTTGTTTATATTTTTCAGTTTTTAGGGTAACATTGATTAGTAAAAATTACATAGGTTCCAGGTGTACAATTCTACAGTACTTTGTCTATAGGTTATAATATGTGTTCACCACCCAGAATCAGCTTTCTTTGAACCCGCATATATTTAGCTTCCCTCCCACCTCTCCCACTCACCTTCCCCCTCACCCTCAGGTAGCCACTAAACGATTGACTGTGTCCATGAGGTTATGTTTCTTTGTTGCTTTCAATTTTATATCCACATATGGGTGAAGTCATATGCTTCTTAACTTTTTCTGTCTGGCTTATTTCCCTTAGCGTGATGATCTCAATCAAGTTCCATCCATGTTGTTGCAAATGGCAGAACTTCATCTTTTCTTGTTGCTGAGTAATATTCCGTTGTGTAAATGTACCACAGCTTTTTTTATCCAGTCATCTATCAAGGGACACTTTGGTTGTTCACATGACTTGGCCACTGTGAACAGTGTTTCAATAAACATAAGGATACATATGTTTTTACCCACTGAGGTTTTCAAGTTTTTTTGGGCAGATACACAGAAATGGGATTACTAGGTCATAGGGTAGCTCCAGTCCCAATTTTCTGAGAAATCTTCATACTGTTTTTCATAGCAGTTGTACCAATTTGCATTCCCACCAGCAGTATATAAGGGTTTCTTTTTCTCCACAACCTCTTCAACACTTGTTGTTCTATGTTTTGTTGATTACAGCCATTTTAGCAGGTGTGAGGTGCTATCTCATTATGGTTTTGATTTTCTTTTCCCTAAAAGCTAACAAAGTTGAGCATTTTGTCATATCTGTTGGCCATTTGTATGTCTTCATGGGTGAAGTGTCTGTTTAGATCTTCTGCACAGTTTTCAATTGGATTGTTCAATAAATATTTGTTGAATGAATAAAATGCCAATCATCCATCTGGATCACTTGCATGTTGACCTAAGAAAATCTAGGAAAGCGTACCTATATAGAACTCCTGAATTAATTCGTTGTCTTGTGTCTGGATTTTCTCTGAAAAGCTGAGTTCTTAAAACATTGGCTCTGAGTGAAATTTCCAGTATTCTGTGTTTTGGTTAACCAACAGTTCACTGTGTCATGAGAATTATTCAACAGCACTAGTAAAATTTCTTGGTGTGATATACACTGTCTTTAAATCAAATAAAAAAAGTTTTTATTATGTTCTTGTTTTTTTAAATTTTTACTAAGAGGCTTCTCCTTCAGATAAGTCAAACACTGGGAAGCATTTTATAGCCAGTGGTGACAGCATGGGACTTCTTCAAATAGACTCCACTCACGTAAGACTCTTTCAGAAAATTACCTGAAACTTAAAAAAAAAAATACTCACAGCTCCAAAAGAATGACTTCTTCTTCTTCTTTTTTTTATTGTTTTTGACAGAGAGATACAGAGACAGAGAGAAGGGGGAGGGCCCAGAACAGTCTCCATAGTTGTACATCATTGGTTTTTAACACATAGTTTCATTCCACAGGTGGGTATGGGGCTGCTCAGGGCAGGAACTGGACCAGGGTCTCACCCCAATGAGAACCAAACTGGGGGCACTCCCCAGTTCAGCATATGGGTCCACACAGGCCGGGTCCGGGATTCGATCCTCGGTCCCCGGGGCTGCAAAGTGAGCGCTTAACCCACTGAGCTATCCCGGCTTCCCCAAGAATGACTTCTTCAAAAAGCCATTTCTCTCATCTTAAGCTCTCTAAACATGTCAAGAATTGTTTTCATGTATATTTATTTTTTTCTTGAAGAATTCAAAGACATCTGGGTCTAAAAATTTCAAACTTACTAATGCAAAATTCTAATAGAGAAAAGTGGTTTATATAATGCATTACTACCTTTATTCCATCCATTAAGAAAAACAGGCATAGATTTATGACTGGGCTATTATCATTTATTTATATATTGAGCACCTGCTTTTGCCAGCATTTCCAAAATGTTTCCACTTACATTTAAATAAGGTGTTACCTCTGCCCTCATGAACCCAGATATTTCCAGAGAAACTTCACAGAGAAAGTGATTTTTGATCTTAGAATGATAATGAGTAGGAATTTGCCAGATGAATCTGGGGAAAAAGAACTTTTGAAGCAACAGAAATACTACTTAGAAATTGTAGGAGATATAAAATAGTCAAATGTGTTCTTGTCCAAGATGCACAAAGTCTTTAATGAATGTTGAACCTTAATTCATGTAGGCTTGATGAAGTAACCAAGAGTTTAAAAGAGATCAGATAATAAGGTGGGTTCCTTGTGTACTGGACCTTTCAATTGTTAAAGGAGATATGGTTCTTCATTTAAAATTTTTATTTACTTATTTATTTTTTTATGTATTTTTTTGAACTGAACTGGGGGGCCTCACCGCATTCGGGAAGCACACTCCAGTTCAGCATATGGGTCCACCTGGGCCGGAGCCGGGATTCGATCCTCGGTCCTCGGGGCTTCAAAGCGAACGCTTAACCTGCTGAGCCATCCTGGCTTTCCCATAAAAATATTTTTTAAATACACATATGCATAGGGAGAGAAAATCTGTGGTTACAGTCTATATTTTGACGAATTTTATCATCAGCCATGTTAATCAGTTAAAATTCTCAGGATCTGGCCATTCTTAGAAACAGGTTATTTCTGGCCTCATTAAACCAATACAACCTAATGTTGCAATAGATAAATTAGATTTAAAAAAGACCTAGTTCTGAAATGTAATAGTTACCATGAGATGTAATATGTACCATGACGGAACATGGCAATTATTTCGTTCCTTTTCTCAAAAAAAAAAAAAGGTGTATTTCTCATGTTTCAAAGCAGTAATATGAAGTATGGAAGTTGAGTGATATGATTTAATTGTAAAATAATATAGACTCAACATCTTGAGACCAAGATCTATTTGGTCTTTGGAGTACAATCAGCAATAGGAATATCATTAGTTTTGCTTATTCATTGAAAAAATGAAGAAACATTTATTATACTGGCAGGTGTGAGAACCCTGGAATTTGAAAAGTGGCAGTGATCTTCACCACTATCCTTACAGCAACTTCATTCTAAATGTACAAAAATTGAGGAGCACAAGTCAAAGAGGAATTTAGCAGAGTTGGTCCTAAAATCCAGGCCCTTGGTCTCCGAGTCCAATGTCTGTTTTACACTATTGATCTCTCATCATTGAAATGATGTCTGACCTGCTTCTGTTCTGCAAGGAGCCCAGATAGGAATCAGGGTGAGAGTCTCCCTTCCCTGTACATCTGAAGTCTACTGTGTGCTCAGACCTCCTGCCAGGTTCTGAGAAAACAATGATGGATGAGAAAAAACACAGCCCCTACTAGCTGGTAGCCCACACTTCAACATGAACAGATATTAGTGTGACACTGATAAAGTCAGATTTATGTAAAATGACAACATGGGAGGAATGTTGAAAGATATATGGTCCAATGTAAGAACATATCAGAGAGACCTAGTGATCAGAGTATTTTCCCTGATATTTTTATTTTCTTCAAAATCCAAGTAGTCCAAAGATTAGGGCAAGTTTTCCTCAAACAAACAAACAAACAAACAAACTAAAAACAAAAAACTTCTCTGAGTATTTAGAAATTCCTTGGTAGTTTATGAAACATATCATCAGCTAATTTAAAGCTTTTCCAATCCTTGCCACAGTGTTATAAAGTATAGGTTTGGTGAATTTTACCCACTGTAAGAATGAAATTCAGTCTTTTGAAGAGCTTTTTATATCAAGGCACTGGGGAAAGGCATAAAGAGGTCAAAAAAATGAGATACCAGTCCCAAATACCAAGACAAAAAAGAAGAAGAAGAAAAAAAAAGAAATCTAACAAGGAATTCAGGTAACAGATAAAATTTTTATTTGTTTATGCAAATATTTATCAGACTTTAAGAGGCAATTTTCTGGGAAAAATAATATTGTCTTGGGGGCTGCTGGGATAGCAACCATGAGGTCCAGGGATCAAATCCCAGCCCCTGCTGGTGCAAACCCATATGCTGAACTGGGGCACAAGTGGTAACCATTGAGATGACAGTGAAGGTTTTTACTTCCCATGTGGGAGGCTTCCAGTTGGTTCCCACCCCACATGGCCCCACAAAAACATATGTGGAAAGAAACTATGTCCCAACTAATGATGTGCAACTATGGAGCTTGCTCTGGGCCTTCCCCTTTCACCCTTCTCTCTCTCACACCTTCTCTCAAACAATAAAATAAATCTTTAAAAAATATATTGTCTATAATGGCTCTACTTTATAGCTCTCTGTAGGATTTTTCTCACACTAAGTCTTCTGAAATAAACACCCAGGAAAATTTTCTTGACCTTGTCTCTGAACAGCATTGGGCCTCATTTTTCTGATTTGTGTTATATTCTCACATGCCCCTTATTGTGTTCCTTTAAGCATGGTTTAAGAAAGATGTAATTTTTATTTAGTTACTCAGTAACTCACTGCCTTGACAGTATTTCTAATGGAATGTATATAATCTAAGCCCTAAGATGAAAGATAGAATCCCATGAAAATTTCTTGTATCCTTTGCATAATAGAGATAGAACTTGATATCCTAAGATTGATTCCCCTACTTAAGGTTCAGGTGGAGATAAAGAAAAAAAATGGAGGAAAAGAGCAACTAAAGAGCAAGTTTCAAAGAAAGATTGGCAGTACGATAGATGTGGGGTCAAGCTGTGGAAACTGTAACAAACAGATTTTTCCTAGTGCGTCCCTTATGAGATCTGTTTTAGATTTGGCTGAAATCAAACACACCTTCTTTCATTTTCAGTGGGTAAACAGAGAGGAAAAACTAAAAGAATGAGAGAACTGGGCTCTTACAGAGGGGTAGAGTAGAAGAGACCATAAGCCAGGTTTAGGATGTTTCAAGCTCAGTCATATCAAGAAATCTCACTGTGGAAATGATCTTGAATATTTTAAAACCAGGGTACTCAACCACCATGTTGCAAAACTTCACCCCGACCTATCACATTTTTATCAATTTATAGAATTTATTTAGACTTTGCTAAGAAAATAAAGAAGCAGGCTGCCCATGATACCTACTATATGAAGAAAAAAAGAACAGATACTCAACTCAAGATGAAAATGATTTGGCTTTCACAGCTCCTTGGTACGTTGAAGTTAAAAATGTGCTATGTGGAACTACTTAAAAACTTGAGGAAGTGGTAGCTGTGTTCAGATTTATGGTATCTTGTGACACAGGGGGACAGTGGAAACTTCTGGAATGAGATGTGTGAGTGGGATCCTCATCAACCTTAACCATTGTGGAGTCTTCTAGAGACAGATATTAGAATCGATTGGGCAACACATGGGAGAGCTAGATTTAGTTTTCTGCAACAAAATGGTACAGAACACTTAGAAAAACATAAAACCTGCATGTTTGCTGGACCATTCCAGAACTTTGACTAGATGTTTACAGGAGCCTAGATATTTACCAGTACATCAGGGGCAGTAAATAGAGCAGGCAGAATACCGAAGGACAAGGGATGTGCTCAGCAAAAACTTCTAGCATTTAAAAGTGGCATTTAAATCTCCACAAAGTACAAGGGCCACTGCTTTAAACTCTTGGACCATTTTATGTAAGGAAAGTGTGGGATGCTTTTGACAAACACCTCCAACTCCACACCTCCCCATGAAGCAGGATACGCTGTAGTTGTTATGATTTAAAGTAATGTTGATTTCTCAGGGACAGTGTCCTCTTATCACATTCTGTGGCAGAATTTAGTTTAACAAAATGTAAAATAACTCCATATACTTTTACCAACAAGAGTACTTGACATCTCAGAATTTGGGAGAAGTTATTTCCTTGAGAATGACAGCCCTTTTTTGGAGTTGTTTGGTTATGGAAATGACAGTTTTCATCCAGACATAGCACCCTGAACTTTTGATTCTACTTTTGTTCCTAACTTCATGTTCAGTAGCCTAACAGCCTGGAAGGAGCCCAGCTGTTCTTTTAAAAAATAAATCTTGATTTAGAAACAAAAGAGCGAACGTGAGAACAGAGTTCTGAGCATTTCACCACTGGATAGAACTAGAGGTCTTCAACTTGAGTTAGCAGAACTAGTAAAATACAGGTATCTAGAATCTTTCTAATACTTTGCACTAATAGTCATTATCTGTTGGTGTAGATTGTTAATAAATCATAGGAAAGATGAACAAATCACATTACAATCATCTAGGGATTTTGAATTATATGTTTTAGGTAGTTACTGGATACTTAGAGCAAGTACTGGGATGTGTGATTTTTAGTTGACTGTTAAACACTGACGCTTTTCACTGCTTTTCCAGAGCTTAGTATTTCCACACTTTCTCTGAATGTGGGGGCTTGTTCTCCTTCTCAGGCAGTTTAAAAGTCTTTCTTCTTCTTTGTCAAGCACTCATGGATCAGCTACAGGTCGTGGTCTTTCCCAATGCCTTTTTACTTAGTGGGCCTGCATTTTAGAGACTGCCAAACACCTCATGGACTCAGCATCACCTCTGGCCCAACTCTCCGGGGATCTAAAAACAAAACAAAATCAAAATCCCGAGTAATTTGCTCTATCTGTAAATTGTCCTTCTATATGAGGGTTAGGGCATTTCTGGGGGGCGGGGAAATCTGTTTCAAAGCTGGAAGACCTCTTGTCATTATATTTGCAAAAGCCTATTTGTCTTGTTAATTAACTAGTTAGAGTTGTAGATATTGACATCACAAAAAACTACCAGGTATGGTTGGATTGTTTTCCTCATCTCCCACACCAAAATCATGTTTTCATTCTTGTGACATCAGATATAAATATAGAAAAGATGAGTTCTGGACAGGATATATCAGCTATACTATGCTTATTTTTCATCTTCCTGCCTGTTTTTAAAATGATGGTACATTGAGTCCATTTGTACCTCTATTAGACCATAGAATCACACAAGTAGTCATGCCTTTGTTTTGAAAATAGCACCCAGAACATCTGGTCCCCTAAATCATCTAGAAACTTAATTTATCCCACAATGCGACAAACACTTTACTATAGAGAATCTCATGAAGTGTCAAATAACATTTGAAAAAGTACTTGTTTTTCTAAATACCCACCAGTGTTGCCAGAGAACTTTTCTAAAGAAACCACCAAGGATGCTGGGATAGCTCAGCTGTGGAGCACTTGCCTGGCAATCACGAGGTCCAGGTTTCAATTCCTGGCCCCGGCCCACGCAAACACATGTGCTGAAGAGTGGCATAACTTGTAACCACTGGAATGATGGCGAGGGTTCTCATAGTCCATGAGGGAAGCCCCCAGTTGGGTTCCTGCCTCGTGCAGTTACACATCCACCTGTGTGGAATGAAACCATGTTAAAACTAATGATGTACAACTATGGAGACTGCTCTGGGCCCTCCACCCTTTCTCTCTCTCTCTCTCCTTCTCTCAATTAATCTTTTTAAAAAACAAATTGAAAAGAATTTCCAGCAAACCAATTTCACTTAGTTCTCTGAAGGAACCCTGAATACTATTGGTAGAATCACCCACCTTCCCTGAAAGAGTGGTGCTGGTGTCCTCAATTCTGGGAGAGGTAGGGAAGCAAAGAGTGATAAAGCAGCTACTTTCATTTTTTATGGACTAGATTCATCTGAGGACAATTTTGTTTTTCTCTCTCAGTCTTTTGTTATCTGCCCTACCTGGTGAGTTTTTGAGTATTAGAGCCTTCACTCTCCTTGTTGGAACAGGAGAAGCCTGGGACAACTGCAACTCAGGGCAAAATTATTAGAAAGACTAGAGGGAAGCTGAATGCTAGGATGAATTTGAGTTGGTCTCCATATCCTCCACTAATATCTGTCATAACAGGAATGACTCTAGGTTGATCACCTGGTCACCGCCACATACAGACTCTGTGTTGGGCACAGGAATGCAGACCTAAGTACATCAAGCTTTCTGTTTTAGAACTTCTAACTGCAATGAGGAAGGTTGGCAGAGTAGTATATTTTTACTGTGTGATATGATACACAAATAAGATTAGTATGAACAAGGTGCTGTGAGAATTCAGAGATCAATAAGTTTGACTTGGAGTGAAAAAGACCTATGAAACTGATCTAATAATGACCCAGAGCAGACCAACTTTACTGAGTGGCAAACTTTGTTAATAGTGGACCAGAAATCATTAGTGGACCAGAAATCATTTTAATACATGAGCAGTCTTTTTCTGTGTTGAAGCATCTCTTCACTATTTTAATTTTGAAAGTTCTAAAATACCCATTTAATAAAACAGTGAGATACCACTATATACCTATGAGAATGGCTAAAATCCAAAACAATGACACCACCAAATGTTCTACCAAATGTAGAGCAACAGGAACTCTCTTTCTTTCCTGATGGGAATGCAATATGGAACAACTATTTTGGAACATATTTGGGCAGTTTCTTACAAAGCTAAACCTAGTCTCAACATATGATCCACCAATCTAACTTTCAGATATTTACCAAAATGAATTGAAAACTTATGTTCAAACAAAAAACTGCACTTAGATGTTTATAGAAGCTTTATTCATAATTGCCCAAACTTGGCAGCAACCAAAATGTCCTTCAGTAGGTGAATGGATAAACAAGCTGATACATTCATACAAGGACATATTGTTCAGTGACAAAAAGAAATGAGCCATGGAAAGGCATGGAGGAAAATGAAATGCGTATTGTTAAGTGAAGAAGCCAGTCTAAAAAGGTTATTATTTCTCTCTCCACCTCCCCCCCAACTCATGTGTGTGTGTGTGTGGGGGGGGGGGGGGGAGTGCACAGCACACACACAGAATTTAGGGAAAGTGATGCAATGAGATAAGTAATTGGAAACTTACCAAGATATTTGGTTGTATGCATAGTTATTTTTTTCTTTCATTAATGATTTCACTAAATGACAGGTTTTGTACAGAAAAACAATAGTTACTTCATGAATATTCTCATTCTGTAGACTCTCTTACCACATCACTATTCCAGTTATTGCCTTAGTGCATTAAAGCAGCTGCCATTAGATAAACCAGACACAGAGTGGAATGGCTGAGAAGGATGCTCTCTGGAGAAGATTTCAGCATAATGAGACCACAACTTCATCTCTGCCATTGAGTGAAAACAGTGCAAGGGCAGGACACTCACTTTTCCACATGCTCAGTTTCCATGTCTACCCAGTAGCAGTGTTAGACTGTATGGTGTCTAAATTCTATTTTGCTATCAAGTTCTTTAATCTTGTCAGATTAAAGTTAGCAAAGACAAAATTAGAAAAACTTCAAAGAAAACCCATATCTGTACAGATAATTTGATTTTGAGACAAATTTAATACTTCATCAATTACATTTGAACTTCTAAGAAGAAAATATGTCAGTTCCTGACTACACTGACTGGGTCCAAGACACCCTATACCTTATAGAAACATTAACTTCTTTTCATATCTCTCACCATAATTTGTAATTATACTCTTCTTTTTATGATTACCTTATTACCGTATTTTTCGGTACATAAGATGCGCTCCCCCCTCCCCCCCAAAAAGTGGAGGGAAAAGTGTGTGCATCTTACGGAGCAAATGCTGCAAAGAAGAGTGCACGTTGGGGACCTTAATGATGCCATGGGGAAGCCTGCAGCCAGATCAGAAAGCATGGACTGCATGGAAGGAGAGTGGGTCCAGGCAGGTCAGGTGCGTCTTATGGAGCAAAAAATGCGGTAATTTTTGCACGCTCTCACACACACCACTAAATTATGAACTATGTGAGAGCAGGGAATGCATTAATTTTATTCACCATTAACTTCTCAGTGCCTAGAGCTCAGAGTATGTGGGCAATACATGTATTGAATCAAATAAATTAACAAATGAACTGGTGTATATATATATATATTTATTTAATGCAACACAAATATAATTTTAATCATATGAAGTACAAAAGAATTGCGATTTTTAAAATATGGCTTACTCTGCATGAATCAGAGAATTTTTCCTAAATACTATTCAACATAGGTTGCAGGTTTGAGCTGTAATTTTTCCAATAGGAACTTAGGAACTTTAACTTTTAGTCATTAATAATAATTTCTTTTACATAAATGATCTGCTATTAATTGATGTGAACCACAGGCATCAATTGTATTTATGTGTTTCTTACCTAAAATAATTCCTAGGCAAACTGATGAATTAAAATAAAATTATAAGAGAAAATTAATGGCAGTTATGCTGAGTATGAAACTTATAAATACCATTTCCTTCAGTGGCAAAAGGAAAATTTATGTTTCACTTCAGATTCAAATATTTATTCAATTGATGATTTGACCACTTGGAGTTTATATTTTCATTTTGCTGTGGAAAAAGAAGCTGAAAAATGTAAAGTCCTAACTTTTATTTGAATACAAACTCAAGAAATCTGAAACCTTAATTATTTTCGATTCTTTCTAAAAATAAGTTGCATTTCTGGATGGTTGGCTTGGCATTTACTCTTTTGGTCAAATATGTCAATAAACTCCCGCCTCCTTCTATTCTGTGTTCATGGAGATGATTCTAAATGCTGGCTTAATGCTTGACTTCTATGCCAATTTATTATTCATGTTTTAAAAGTTTATCTAAAATCATTCCTTTTAAACATGCCCATTAATTCAGAACATCAACTTAGAAAGATTACTTCTTCAGTCCAAGATAATGTTTTATGGCAAATGGGGAACTATAGATGCCGTTTAAAACTTAGAGAGAATACAAGGTGGCAAAAAAGCATTACAGTTTTTTTGTTACTTATCTGAAATTGAAATAGATGCTTGAGGTATAAAAAATAAATTTTCTTTTTAAACAAACAAGTCATTCAATTTGCAAGCAAATAGCACAATTCATGAAAATGTTGGCCTTGTGTATAGCAAATATATTCTTGAGCTTTAGAGAAAAACATTTTAATACAACTGTGACTTGACTTGAAAAACATTTTCATTATGATCAGAAAAATATCAGAGCTCACTATTAGCCTATGTCATTTATATTCTCCAGAATTAAGCATATTAGATTTTCATTGTGACTAAAAATATTCTGTCCAGAGAATAACATGTGTCATGGTGTTAAATTATTTAAATCTGATGCTTAAGATGTAGATACACACTGAGTTTAGTGATTTTTGTAGTTGTACAAGTGGAACCACCTACTGGGATTAGAAATTTTGACTTTAGAATTTAATTGACTATTTATTTCAGCCAAAAGGAAGGCACTTATTTTGCATATAAACAAAGTTAATTTCCTTTTGCCTAACAGCAATTCATTTTCAAAATATTCATTGGCTACTTGGAGATAATTTGTTTTGGCTTTGAGCTTTTTTACCATTTATGTAAAATGTTTTGAACCAAAACAACTAGATTTTAAGTAAACATAAGATGTGCAGATTACATAATAAAAAATAGTCCCTCCATTTGAAGGCAAAAACATGCTCTTAATATCTTTATTCCAATTATCCTATATCATTGTGGTGTATAAAGTGACCTCCATATACCCATACCTTAGAAGCTCCTAAGTAGATAAGGAGCCAGAGAAGGGACAGTACGGGTGTAAGGATCCTACAGCTTGTGTGAAGTTGGAGTGACTTTGACAGCACAGGTGTGTTGATGACAAGGAGTCAATTACCATTAAAGTTTTACATGCTTCTAATGAAAAGAAAATCTATCCTCATTCTATATTCACATTTGGGTAAGTATAGATTTTTGAAGCTGCCAGTTTTTCAGTTTTGAGACCATTCAGACTTCTAGGACCCATTCATCTATCCACCAGTATTCTCATTTTTATCCCAAAATTATCAATCTTAGATAAAATTTTTTGAAAAGAAAATAATAGAGGAGGAAGAGGAACCATTTCTCATGTCTTTGTATATCTGATGCAAGAATTTTAGCTTATTGAAATCACTAAGTACTCTATAAAGTCTTATATATATGAATTTTGGAATCAATAAGCTCCTTCTTTTCAATTGATTTTCATTTATTTTTATGCCACACTTGAAGGTTTTGCTTATGTTTTGAATTTTTTCCTACAACAGTTGCTTTTGATTATTGATATATCAAATCAATGTGGAGATGCTGATAGTAGAATAGCTATGTGAAACTTACAAAGCATTCTGGACATCTTATTTCCTATGTTCAATAAGACATAGTTTGTGAACCTTCATCTTAATCATCAAACTGCCTTTTGGCTGAGACTTTTGGGGGCCCATACATTGTGTACTATTATTAAGGAGTTTGGTAGACAGAGTCAATGACATCTGCACAGATGGTGCAACTAGGGCTATTTCCTGAGTATATGGTTAGGTTTTCCAGTTTAAACTAGAAACTTGAATATCTCCACTTCACACACTCTTCTGAGCTCTCTCTTTGGCTCTGAGAATAGTGTCTCCATTGCCTAGAATGGTGCCTGACATGCAGTATGGTTTACAGATCAGTTGAAAGCTACGGCATCACTAACTAGAAGGATCCCAGAGTAGACTACTCTGCTTGAGGTGAATTCACCATGGCTTGATTCGATAGAGGATATATGGAATACCCTATGGTGGACAGGGATCTCAAAATCACATCTGCATGCTGCTCTTCTCATTTCTAAAAGAGACAGATGCCTTCCTAGCCACCCAGATTTATTCTTGAATAGATAGATGAGAAAAGAGGAGCCCACCATAACTCAGCTCCATAATCAAGTCTCATTTATTACAATGAACGGACCAAAGCCTTCTTGTGGGTGGTGAAAACTCCAAATCAGAAAGGGCTGTGGCCTCATATCTGGGGCCAGAAAACATGACTAATAATTCACTCCTTTACAACCCACTTGAATTGTTTGGTCCCCAAGCAGTATACTTGAATCTGTTTTTAATCTATCAATACACAGTAACTAGATTACTTCAACTTCATTTCAGATTCACATTATTTGAGAATAGCAACATGGGGGGGTATTCTAACAGACATAAAAGGAAAGAATGATAGAAACTCTCTTTCTACCATGATCTTAACTATTTTTCCACCATTCTTTATGGCATTTAATAAGATAAGATGAATGATGCATAGGCAAGGCAGGTTGGGTGAACAAACATTGAAAACTCAATGACAATTTAATCCACTTGCAAGTGAAAAGTTCAGCTCAGGGTCAGGTGGATTTCCAGTTAACATCATTCCAAATAATTCATTTAATTGGAACAACTTAAATTGGGAGGACACTTCGCAATTTTCAAGGGTGTTCATAGTCATGATTATATCTGAGCTTCTTAATATCCCTAAGGGGCAGGGATGTATTTCCACTCTGCCCATTTCACAGAGACAGTCAATGACATGGTTCAAATAGGGTCACAGTATTGGTTTCAAGAATGACTTCTTTATATATTCAGGAGGGAGCTGTTCATTCGGGACATTAATGAAGAGTATAGAAATGTGATATCAAAGGTGTTGTCCTCCATGGATAAACTATAAGTTGTAGAGCCAGGTTTAGAATCAAGGATTCCCGATTTTCAAATTAACCTTACTGATACTTTGTTTACTCAATTCCACTCAGTATAATAGTATAATGTAGCTAAGAAAAGTAAATCAGCATTGTGAACCTCACTTTGTCAACAGAAATAGTAATAAGCAGCATCCAAAAATGGTATTTTAGCAGCAATATCTTTTACATTTATTTAAAATGCCTTACTTCAGTAGGATATTATCAAGGTTTTTGTTTGTTTGTTTGTCTGTTTAATGGTTAACCCTTTTTACCCCCTAAAATGAAACTGAATGCCAGGAATAAGGCCTATTATACAATACCTTCTAATATCAGTAGCTAAGGAGCCACATAGTTGAAGACATTTTCAAATGATTTCTACTTAGGAACTTCCAGTGGGACACAAGTTCCTAAAAAAATTAGCAGCAACATTCTTTTTTTTTTTAAGATTTAGTTTTTATTCTTTTTGACAGACAGAGAGAGAGATACAGAGACAGAGAGAAGAGGGAGGGCCCAGAACAGTCTCCACAGCTGCACATCATTGGTCCCTCCACATAGTTTCACTCCACAGGTGGGCGCGCGGCTGCACAGAGCAGGAAACGGGCCGGGGTCTCATCCCAGTGAGAACTGAACAGAGGGCACTCCCCTGTTCAGCACATGGGTTCACCCAGCCCCAAGGCCAGGATTCGATCCTCGGTCCCTGGGGCTGCAACGTCAGTGCTTAACCCACTGAGCCATCCCAGCTTTCCCAAGCAACATTCTTTAAGTCACTTCCTACTAATTTTAACGTTTAGTTGAAAAGTATGCAATAATTCATTCAGTTGAAAATAGCACCATCTCTCTGAAAAAGTTCCCTCTCAGAGACTTTAATATCTAAGGGCAAAAGTGTTCCCTGGTTTTACGTCTCCCAGGAGCAGGGCAGGTAATGCTGTTGAATAGCTGACCCACAGTCATCAGGAAAGGTGCCCACCACTAGTGCTACTGTCTGATTCACCTCCAACTTTCCTCGGTGAATTCCTTTTCAAATTCAATCTCAGACTATTTGAAGGAAAATTTTCCAGTCTACAGTGGTAAAGAAGAGATGGGATTTCTTTAATTGTACTTATAGTCTGGAGCACAGAAACTGAGACCCCCCCCCCCGGACTTCATGTCATTTTACAACTTTTGCTTAATTAATATATTAATTATATGTAAAATATATTTTGCTGCCTGTAGGGTAGTTTTGATATTTCTGTATATTAGTTATTTAATTTCATGATGTCATGTTATCTGCTTTCAGGGACATTGTGTGCTGTCAAGTTCAAAATCCAGTTGTAGGCAGATGCACTGATAAAAAGCAGTGCATGCTGGTCACCTCATTCCTTGAATGAAACTCTTCTTTTTTTATGTCACAGAGTTGCTGCTAATGGAAAGACCCAGGAAAGCAGCATCTATATAAAAATTGCAGTTAATGCAATTGTACATGTGACTACAGAAGTTTGGAACTTAACTGAGATTCCAGAAAACACACACTAACACACCACACCCCGCACAGACACCCAGAGCCTCTTTTCTGAATTTACAACTCTTCATGTCCCCACCAGGAAGTTCCTCTGGCCTTCTATTCCAGCCTGAATCAATTGACAACAACTTTTAAAGACTTACCCCAACAGATCTCCCCTGAGATACTCATAACCCAAGACTGGTCTGTCATGAGGAAGCATTCAATTTCTCCTGTTAGGGGTGGGGCATTTTTCATAGCCTTATAGATTAATGTGAAGGAAGATTTTAATTAAGAAAAAAAGTGTAGCAAGTGTTCTTTTAAGATTGAATTTTCACATGCTTACCTAAAATAAAACCTGACACAGTTGCTAATAATGCTCCTCTTTCCAATAGCACATTCTATGTTCAGTGACTCTTCAAATCAATAGCTAGTTAATTAATGGCTTAATTAAAGCTAGAGTGAGCAGCAGCCCTGAGGAAGGGTAGCATTATTGTCATTAGGTCATCTTGCCAAACCCTGCCTCTATATTTGCTAAATGCAGACTCAGGCAGGCAGGTGGATAACTTATATGGCCAACTATTCATGTGCATATGTGATTTCAAATATTGAAAAAATTATATTACTTAAAAATTTCTTTATATCTGTACAAATTTTTCTCATTTTGACATCTTAACTCTAAAACAACCCAGAGGATACTTACCTAGATGGCTAACGGCTCCTGACAATACCATTGCTACTGCTATCGGGAGATATCTCCTGGAGAATCAAGACTTCCGTATTCTCATCCATTCCCACTTAGTCTCCAGCCACTACTCAGCCTCAGAGCACACTGGAGGTCTTTCTACTGTTCTGGTGGGATCTCAGCTCCCACACACGTTCCCTCTTTTTTGGCAGCAGAGAGTAGTCCCTGTGATGAAGAAGGAGAACAATATGTAAGGACTCTTCTAGAAGTAGAGTTGCTTTCCCTCCACTAGTACTGCTTAATATCTTTCTGCTTCCTTTAGAAGAAGTTGTTAAAGAATTTCATTGAAAAGGGAAGCCAGGATGGCTCAGTAGGTTAAGCACTCACTTTGTAGCCGGGAGACCGAGAATTGAATCCAGGACCCTACCTATGTAGACCCATATGCTGAACTGGGGTGTGCTTCCCATGTGGGAGGCCCCAGTTCAGTTCTCACCCCCTGGTTCAGCCCCGGGCTCAAGGAAGCATGCATCCCATGCTGGAGGCCCACTTCCTAGTTCTTGCCCTATGTGGCCCCCACCCAACTGTGTGGAACAAGCCATGTCAAAACTGATGATGTACAACTATGGAGACTGCTCTGGGCCCTCCCCTTTCTCTCTGTTTCTCTCTGTCTCTATCTTTCAAAAACAATAAAATAAATATTCAAAAGAATTTTAAAAAATTTCATAGAAAAGATGATGATGGAATGACTATGAGGCATTAACAAAGAAATAGTCCAAACAATCTTTGACCATAATATAGAAGAATAGTACCCAGGATGAGAGTGGAGGTATGCTGTTATACTCTAATTGCATTATTTTTCTGGTAACATTTTTGAAGGAAGTATAGACAAAGTAGAGTATTCAGAAGAGAGTGACAAAGACAATATGAAGGTTCCAAACTGAATTATCTAAGGAAAGGAAATAGGATGTTTACGATGGAGAAGTGGTGATACAGATGGTGAAGGTAGGAGAGTCCCAATTATTTTCACATATTTAAAGGAACATTGTACTAAAGAAGAATAGGTTTGTTCTGGGTGAATCTAAGAATTAGTGGATGGTCAGAAAGAATCTTCAAATAGTGGGAGACGTTCAAAGATGAGATGGTCTGATTCAGGAGGCCATGAGAAGTTCAAGTCCCTGAAATATAGGCAGAGTTAGGCCCTTAAAGAGGACACTGTACTGTAACAAGTCCTGAACAGTGTTCTGTAGAACATTAGGTCCACTAGGTCTCCTTTGGTGGTTTGTAAGAAGAAATAAAAAGGATTTGTATGTGTGCATATTGGTGGGCATGGGATTATTCTTGGGTCAAATAAGTTTGGGGAACACCAGTTTCAAAATAGGGAAATAAGTTATTAACTCATTTCAACAACATCTTAATATCCTTAATGTGATAGCATACTTAATATGCTATTATGTTTACTATGAACATCAAAGAGGCTTCAACATTACTAAATGTATTTAACCAAAGGAATATTTATTTGTCTTAGAAATATCTTTCAATAGCTCATGAAGCATTGCCCCATGGAACTCAGTTTAGGAAACATTTTTATAGAGAATGTGGTCACTGTTTAGAAACCTCTTAAGGACATTTTCAAACCTGATATATTCTGACAGTTTTGTAAAGGTGACAAGGAGGAAGAAGGATGTATTAACAAATAAGACACACATATGATACCTATATGGTTTGGCAATATTTATTGCATGTTATTAAGTTCCTAGGAATTTTCCATGTTGTCAGAGAATGCTAACATAGACAATTTAAAAAGTGTCAGATAACATAATTTCCCAAAGATATAACCAACAGATAATACAATGGAAAACACTTTTCTCAGACTAATTGACTTAAAATTTGTACTCTTTTGGCACCATTAAAAGACTGACTTTATAAAACCTTTCTCAGAAGGAAATTATAGAATTAACATCATAATGAACATTATTCTCTTACAGAACATATGACATATTTCTTTACCCTTTGCACCTGTAGTTGTCACTGATTAAAGGGGAAAAGGTCAAAGAAATTACCCCTGATAATTATGCATGATTACATTGGCTCACAGACACACAGAGCACATTAGCACCTGGGATCTTATGATCAAATTAAATTCTGTTTGTGTTCATTCTGCCTGTTAGCATTTTTCTCTCAGGAATGTGAAATCCCTGTATTTGGGTTTTTAAAAATTGAATGCTAAAATGCATGCTTTAACCACACTCATCTTTGAAAAACAATGTATCAAGGACATGGAATTGTACAAAGTACTATATGCAAAAGGCTGTGACAATACAGTAAATACCCCCAGCTTCTGCTGGGCAGTTTGGACTGGAAGTCTCCCTCCAGAGTGACTATGACAAATGTTTCCTTTAGAAGTAGGTTTTGATTTGCTAAGCCTCTGGTACATTATTCAGAACTTAACAGTATATAGACAAAAACCCTAAGAGGAAACTGAAGTAAGACTATGTGGTCTCTTTCTAAGTAGTCTGGTTTGAATGGCCTTTTTGCTTTACCAGAGGAGGTAACCCATGTGAGTCTACACAGTACATGACACGGAAAAGCAAAAGTGCAGTTCTTTTCAGGTGATTTGCTCCTGGCCCCAAAGAAAACCACCCTCAAACCAACCTATGACATGTTTGCATTTTGGAAATGGAAATATGGTTTTACTCTCTCTGTCTCATTAAGGTTGCCAAAAACCACTTTACATTCCTTCTGGACATAAAGGAGAATCTACGGATCACACAATTTCCTGCCATCTAAACTGGAGACTTGTAGGTTGGAGTACCCAAGAAACAGATTCTGAGATACTGAGATTTGTGTGTGGAAGTTCTACAAGTTCTCTTGGGATCCTTGTCTACGGGAGAGTGAAGAAAATAGGATTGGGTAGAGGGAGAGGGTGGCCATGATTCAGCCACAATGAAGGCTCAGTCAAGCCTGCAGGGAGCTCTGGAGCTGGGGTAAACTTTCAGAGTTGAAGCAAGTAATGTCATATGCTGCTCCCCAAAACTCGTGTGTCTGCAGGCCAATGTAATTGTGCATATTTATTGGGGGGTAATTTCTTTGGCCTTTTCTCTTTTAATCAGCCATTGGATGCAGGTTGTTCCCAGAATAGACTGACCAGATGTACCAGCATTTTAAATGGGACAAGAAACAATGGGTACTGTACCATTGGAAATGGTTCATATTGTTAGGCTACTGACACCTTGAATTTAGCCCATTGAAACTAGGCTGACCACATGTACTTTTGAAATGGGACAGTACCGTTGCTTTCTGTCCCATTTCAAACAGTACTACACATCTACACCTAGACTAACTTTTTCCATCACTTGCCTTATAGTAACCTAAAACTAGGCAAAATTAAGGTAACTAACATTTATTTACTGTCTACTCTGTGGTAGGCATTATAAGCTTTAACACCAAAAATGAAGTACCAGCTAAGATTTATTGAGTTCTTATCTCTCAGGTACTGCTGTTTTATATGCATGCTACTCTATTTAATCTTTACATTAACTCAATCTTTTTATTCTCTTTCATGAGTGAGGAAATGGAAGCCTGAAAAAGTTAAGTGACCCATCTAAAGTAGTACAAGTACTTGAATTCAGTCCACACCGTGTCTTCAATCTTAACCTCTATGCTATACCACCTGTATATATTGTATTATTCTGTTTTATTCTTTAAAAAAAAACATTAAGTATATACCATTATTATTCCATTTACAATGAGGAAAATGGACAACTGGGAGGTTAAGTGCCCTCCTAAGATCACACATTATTAACTCAAATAAGGCGCCATCTGAGTCTAAAGCTATTACACTTTCCATTGTCCCCTCTATCGATTGTAGGCAGTCCATTAAAACTTGATAAATACTCTCTTAATGTATGAGACCTTGGAGAGTAGTTTTTATTTAGCCTCATGAATTTATAAGAGTCCATGGAATATTTCCATAGGAATTGGAGTGTGTGCCGAGAAAGAAGTCAGCAGCTAGTTCATGAGCCAAAAGAGGCTTCATGGACATCTTCATTTTCTAATGTTTCCAGGCAAAGCTACTCAGAGCAATTAAGCGATGTCTAGTTGTAGCAGTTCAGGTAATTCTGCAATTAGCCCTATATGTAAGGCAAGAACCATGTCTAATTCATCCTTATATTCACCCCAACAACTGCCACAAAAGTACTCAATAAACACTGGTTGACATAAGGGAATATGTGAGTGTGATGGAGACCAATAGTTTCCAGCATTTCACCATCAAGGACCTCTTATACCATTTTCCTTCACAGAGCCCCTCTCTTAATAAATGTAAATTAGTAATAACTCATTTCCCCATTATTAAAATTAAAGGCATACAGAATTCCACTTGAGCTTCAATAAGCAAGAGGTAGTCAATACTAAAACTAAATTGATAAATGATCCTGTCAACAGTAAAGAAAAGTGGCATTTAGGTTAACTTGTGTGACCACAGTTCATAGGTGACTGATTTCTGTCATGGCTTGCAAGATTAGTTCCTCTGATATTCATAGGTCCAGGAACCCCAGGTGGGAGCCATTCAAAGTCAAGGGATAAATCTAGATAGTCCTTGGGGAAATGTAAATTTCCTTGCAGCACAAGTGTAACAGCAGCTCTTTCTTAGCAAATGGAAATCTTTCCAAAGAGGAGAAAGGAGAGCAGATGCCAAAAGATAAAAACTGGATGCTTTGAATAAAGCAAATTGCTTCTGAATTTTTTTTTTTTAAGATTTATTTTTATTGTTTTTGACAGAGAGAGAGAGAGATACAGAGACAGAGAGAAGGGGGAGGGCCCTGAACAGTCTCCATAGTTGCACATCATTGGTTTTTCCACATAGTTTTATTCCACAGGTGGGCAGGGGGCTGCACAGGGCAGGAACTGGGCTGGGATGTCACCCTGGTGAGAACTGAACTGGGGCACTCCCCAGTTTAGCATATGGGTCCACTCGGGCTGGGGCCAGGATTCGATCCTCAGTCCTTGGGGCTGCAAAGTGAGCGCTTAACCCACTGAGCCATCCCGGCTTTCCCAACTGCTTCTGAATTTTGAATACCCAAATTCCCTCAGTGTGCAAGGAGTAAGGGGCTATTTGGTACTGAGAAAGAGACTGAGGTGAGAGCACTGGATCCCACACAGAAGTGCCCATTATATGGAGACTACTGTTGAAAGAAAACCTATTGTGTGCCTCCTGGCAATCTAAATCTTAATGTACCCAAAGGCCTCTTTGTTTAGAATTTGCAAAGCTTCCTTTCTCCCCATGCTCCCGTGGAAAGTTAGCAGACAGGAGAGTCTGCACAGCAGGGGGCCTCGGGGGAGGGCTTACCACGCTCACATTCTGTCTCCTGCCTGGTTTATGGAGTATTCTGAGACATTGGCTGAAAGCACATGACGAGCCTGAGGACACGGGACATTTTATGAACTCTAAACATCATTTTTCTTGCAGTTTATATGATCTTATTCTAATTGAAAATGGATTTTAACAGTTTTCTTCCATGCACAATAAAAAGGGCTCCTGTTGCCATCATCAAAGAAAACAAATGGCGTCTTTTGCTTTGATTTGTCTCCATTGTTTTTTGTTAAACAAACACAGAAATAAAACTAACAACCTGCCAGGCATGAGGAGAGGGTGGAATATAGCTCCTGTGTACTCCTGAGAACTTGGAATTTGTCCCTTTGACAACTTAAAGCAGTTAGTATATAGTTAGGGTGATGGCAAATGTTAGTTATTTCCTGTGCCCAGTATTCCCAGTATGGCAGAAACTCTTGTGTCTCCCAGATCATGTCCCCACTCAAGGTTTTGACTGAGTCGATATGAACAACACTGGACCTTACATTTGACTGGTACCCTCATAGATAGCATCACCTTGTGTGTGGGTGTTTCTATCTCCCTGTGTTATTCCTAATTTTACAATTAGGGGAAATCGGGACTTAGAAGGTTTGCCTAAATTGTGTAAGATTATAAATAAAACACACTATTATAGTCAGGACCAGATGCTGTCTTAACACCAATAAAGTTGATGTGACATATTTTGTTTGTTTCGTTTTAATACATTTCTCTTTCCTCTACTAGACTGAATTGCCAGGAAAGCGAAGGCTGTGTCTGGTTCTGAGCACCATTGTGTCCTCAGCTCACAGAATAATGTGGAGCACATAAGAGGTGCTTTATAACTATTCGTTAAACAGTTGTCTTTATCAAGCTATGAACGGAGTTTGAACTTGATTTGAGCAGAGAATCTGGGAAAGTCAGGGAGAGAGGGATTTCTTTCTTTCCCAGCCACCAAGGGAAAAATCTAGATTGACTATATATGTTTAGTGGTGCTTTAATTATTTTCTGTTTTACACCTAAATAGTTGCAGTAATTTAGTTCTGAAAATAGAAAACACAGGTTGTAGGAAGACTTGGAAGGGCTTTAGTCTCCTATTTAGGAGAGTACAGGTCTCCTAAAATTTCCAGAGTTGCTTGTTAGCACATTGTTTTACAGGTAATTCATATAACTTAATTCTTTCTCTCAGTGCAATTTTAGAGGAAAAGGAGTTTTTTTCAGAGCTCTTTTCATCATACATAAATCAGATGTGCTGCTTTCTGAACAGAAACAGGTTTAGCAGAAAATGATAAATAAGCCTTGTATTTCTGGAAGTTACAATTTGTGACATTACACTGTCTGTCTACCTCAGGTTATTTTGAAACTCCTTCCTGGGTTTAAAGCTACAGATGCAAAGGCCCTGCTTTTTATCACTGAATGCTTCAGTGCATGAAATGTCAAACTTTGGGGCAAAAGTTTCTTTTTGTTTTGTCTTTTTCTTCTTTACATTTTCAAATGAGATTTCTGAGCTTTCAGAAATGGCCAAATTGACAGGAAATCATAATTTAATATATGTCAGGCTTGATTTTAATTAGTCACTCCTGGCTGACTCAGTTGTTCAGGGGGAAAAACACCTGTGATCATTGTTTTAAACTTTGCAGATCAACGAAAGCTGGGGTTATGATAGGCAGCAACGAAACTCTGACACTTTTGTAGTAATCTTTATCTCCAAGTGCATCAAAGAGTTCTTTAAAAAATGATGAATTGATTTTGAAGATCCTATTTTATTTAGTAAAGGAAACATTTCATTGAAAATTAAATGCATTCAAATAAAATTCACCAGAAGACACAAGTGTTTTTGTATCCACAATTGTTCATTCGTAATTATAAAATGCAACAGTTTAGAAAAGTTAGAGTAGTAACATATATAAAATGCATTTGTTGTAAAAGTATTATGTATACACACACACTTGGACATGTATTTGATACGGATTCCTAAAAATTTCTAATAAAGTTAAATAATTAAGGTATATAATTATAATGAATAATATATTAATAATAGCTAAATAAAAGAAATCTGATTAAGTTGAATTCTAATGAACTTTATTTTGATAAAGATGGTGATGATTACTGCTATCATTATCACAGAACCTCATGACACTGTATCTATAATGCAGGGAAAGTCATTTTGTAAATTGACTAGTCAGTTAAAAAATTTGAAAATGAGACCTGCCAAGTACAGAAAACTTAATATCCTTTAAGTTAATTTAAAAGAAAATTTTTATTCAGCAAAATAGCAGTGAATTCAGAAACTAAAGGTGGTTGGCTGAAGCCATAGTGAAGAAAACAGAGTAGCCTTTTCATGAATTATATTACTGCATATATTTCTATTCTAAAAGTAAATCTTTTGTTTCTAAAAGTACTGTATTTTACCATGTATCATGCACACTTTTTTTGCCCAAATGTGCGAGGGGAAAAGTTAGGATGTGCATTATACATAGGTAGTACTAATTTCATATCTATATAAATGTTTTTAATTATTTTATTTATGCTTATGAGTTAAAAGTGTAATTACAGAAATCAATGATGGTATCTGTATGCAAAACAATACCCTGGAATATGAAAATCATTTTTTATATAAAAACAATTTATACATAAAATTTCTTGTACCATAATATGTTTAAAAATAAATGCTAGAATATCTTTATAATACAAAAAACAAGTACCTAAAGACAAAAAATAAAATTTTAAATTAAAAAATTAAAATGAAAGATTTTTTTTCCCTGAAAGTTTGGGCCAAAAATGTGGGTGCACATTATACACAGGAGTACATTATACATGGCAAAATAACACAGAACCTGTTCATTTACTCAACAAATATTTATTGAGTCTATGCCAGGCACTATGCTAAGCAGTGGGGATTCCACAGTGAGCAAATAGACGGTCCTTGTCCGCAAAGAGATTGCAGTCTTTTTGGGGAGACAGGTATTGATCACACATCAATATGATTATAATTCTGACAAATGTTTTAAAAAAGTGACATTAAAACTATCACCTAAAAGATAAATGAGTTGGCCAAGTAAGGGGGCAGTGAAGAAAAGCTATTCTTGGTTTAAAATTTAAAAAAAAAAAAAAAAAGGTAAATAACAACAGCATTTACAAAGTTCCCTGAGGAAAATTGGGCTAGTCCAGATGAGCAAGACTGAGGCTATGGCTAGAATTCAGAGGTGGGCAAGGTGATGAGTTGAAACAGGAAGACTCACTAGTGGCTATTGTTCAGGGCCCTATAGACCAGTTAAGGATTTTTATCCTCACCCTAAAAGCACTGAGAGTTGACTGAAACATTCTGAGTGATGTGAATTAATAGTCAGGGTCAGCACATTGAATGTTACTGAACTTGGCACTTCCAACTTCTAAATCTTTTTCTTTTAATCTTTTCAAAACCAGTTCTGAAAGCCAGCACATCAAAAGAGTTCTGGTTCCCATATCTCTCCCCTCCTTTTGCTTCCTTGGAGATTTTCTGATTCCTGTTGACCTGCTTGCTTCTCTTCTAAGAAACCTGTAATCTGCTAGAAGATGCCTTTCCTCAAGAGAGTTTCATGTTCCAGAGAAGGGCTTTGAGGCTTTAGGTACCAAGTGTTAGTTCTGGACCTGCACTTTTACCAGCTTAGTTTAGAATCTATGACGAGAAAAGCATACTTGGATGTTTGCCATGACTGTGTGCTCAGGAACAAAGCCCTTTCAAAGATACCATATTTTTCTGTGTATAAGACAATACTTTTGTCTAAAATTGTTAGAACAAAAATTGGGGATTATCTTGTACCTGGGGGTAAACCATGTGTTGATTTCTTAATGTTGGGTTAGAAAAGTAGGGGTTGTCTTGTATGTGGGGAGGGGTCTTATACACAGGAAAAATGTGGAATTTCCCCAAAGCCCCATCGCTAGTCTTGCCCTGATAGCACAAGGCCACCCCCCACCCCTACTCACTTTCTGTCTTTGATTGGAATTGTGCAAGTTGAAATCCAATAGACTCATCTTTATATCGCAACTATATTATGGCTGGGTGTTGCTCAGAATTCCCTGCTGTCTTCTTTCTTTGAGACTTTGTAGCTCACAGAGAGGATATCGCAGAGGATGTCATTCAGTGCATATTCAGTATAATACCACTGGCAGAGAGCTAGGCATTCCTCTAAGCAGTGTAAACGCTCTAACTACTTTAATCATTATTATGCTTATTTAATAGATGGTGAAACGGAGACATCAAGTATTATCAGACTTGTTCATAATAAATGCTGGTGCCAAGACTTGAGTAGAAACAATCTGGCTCCATATTAGAAAGCAGAGCTATGATTTTATTCAAATTTTTATTTATCTTGAAATAATTATCCTTGCAGTCTGTGAGGTTTCACAAGTAATTAGTCTAAATCTATACTATAAATCTAGCATCTGATGAAAAAGAGAGATTAAGAAAAAGGGGGGCATTGATAAGATAACATTGCAATATTTCTGTAGTCACATCTTTCTATACCAAAGATTGTTCCATAAATAGATACTAAATTATTAATATACAAACTCAAAGAGAATTCACTGACCTCTTCATATTACATAACTTCACTTAAAATATTTTTCTTTACAATACTAGTGAACGTTATTCAAATTTCTGTGATAAATATAACTTTTTGTCTATAAATGTGGATATAATACGTTTGAACAAATAAATGAAGTCTTTTAAAGATCTCATAGCAATCTGAGAACTTTCAAAGGGAGACAATGACCTCTTTATTTATATATGAAAAGAATACAAGTTTCAGTGTCGCTAGATGGTAGACTTTGCATGGAATTAATATTAGCTTCTTCTTCTCATGGGAAATCAAGGAACACTTCTTTAATTCGACAGAACCTCTAAATGCATATGGAATGAAGCTCTGATTCCACAGGCTGTCAAAAGAGGTCCTTAACAATCTGGCCAAATACCTTCCTGTTCCTCCATTAGTCCAGTCAGTCCTCCTACTATCCCCATGCCTCTATTACCTCTACTCTCTGGTTACTTTGTCCTTCCTAATCATATCATCTCTTTCATACTCATATGCTTTTATTTTAAACCATGTTATTGAGGTCTGACTGATATATAAAAAGTCATACATATGTAATGTATACAACTCCATGAGTTTGGGGGTAAATATTTACTGTGAAAGCATCACCACCATCAAGGACATAAACATATTTATCACCTCCCACATTTTTTTTCTCACCTCCTTTATTATTTTTATGTGTGTATGGTAAGAACACCTAACATAGAATCTGCCCTCTTAACCAATTTCAATACATAATATAGTATTGTGAGGAGAACATTATGCTAAGTGAAGTAATCCAGACACAGAAAGACAAATACTGTATGATATCACTTATATGTGAAACCAAATATAGCCAGACTCGTAGAATCAAAGAATAGAATGTCAGTTGCCAGGAACTGGATAGAGGAAAAAACTTTGCAAAAGGTACAGTTTAAGTTATGCAAAGTAAGTAGGTTCTAAAGATTTGCTATATAACCTATATGCTTTGGCATGTGTTCTTCCCTTTTCTTGACATAACATCCTCCTTCTGTGTCTAAAGAGTTATAACAAAGCTCAAATTTCATCTGGTTTGTTATGTGTTACTCAAATTCTTCCTTAACTTCTCCTAAGTGTAATAAATTATATTACTTACTATGCTTCCATAGATATAACTGTGCTGTTTCCCTTTGGGTTCCAGGGATTATGGTAGGTACAAGGGATATATTGATGACTATGATATGATTTTTGTTTTTTGTGAAGTGTATCAGCACTAATAGAAATAGGCATGGAAATGAATAATCTCAATGAATACACAATCACAGAACTATGCCTAAGGAGTATAAGGCATAAAGAAAGGGGCTCATGAACAGATTTGACTAGGAGGGATTCAGATAATGTTTGGGCCAAATCTGAAAGGGCAAGCAGAAATTAGTCAAACCAAGAATGGTATGAGAAGAATGAGCAGTATTTCCTATAGAGGCATGAAACCGCAGAATGTGTTTGGAGAAAAATATAAGCAATTCAGCACTCCTGGAGAACAGATTAACATATAAGAAGTAGCCACAAATGAGGCTGAAAAGGAATGTCATGTGGCAGATGATATAAGGAAGGTGTGGAGGGGCTCAACCCACTGCTAGGGAGATCCTGTAGGTAGGAGAAGACTTTGCAACTGTTTGTATAGTGGAACAATGTTGGGGCAGGGCTGTGACACATCTCTCCAAGATAGACAAAGATCTGAACTTGAGGATAGCTCTAGGGAGCTGTAACTAAAACATGGTCTGCAATATATCTTTGTTGAATAAATGAATGAATGAATAAATGAATGATTTTTTTTAAACTAAAGTTTAACCATTCTGTCTTATGCCAAGAAAATTGTTACATTGAGCCAATATTTTATTTCCACAGTGTAGGCTTTTCAATTCACTCTAATTACACATCTCTCCAACACTAAATATGATCAGAACTTATCAATTATTATAGCTATAAATCATGCATTCTCTGTGACCATCCTGCCTCTAATAAGGTAAAAATTGGGAAAGCAAATAAAAAATTGACTATTTTTGTATATCCAGCAGACATACAAGCAATATATAAACAGATACACAGCTTATTTGTGGTATTAAATTTTTATGGAAGATAAGGGTGAATAGGAAAAAAAATATTTTGAGAGGCTTCATGGAAGGCAATAATAAAAAGAAATTTTTTAATGCTTCTCCAAATAGTTATTATAATTTGCATTGCATTTGCTAGTTTTAACCCAGTATATTTAGTCTTTTTTTAAAACATAAATCTACTTAAGACCGTCTGAGTATTTGAGATTCAATTTGGCACTATTGCTTGTTTTCTCTTTGGTGTTTTATTAACTTAGGAAAAGTATATCTGAACAAAAAATAGAACTGTTCCCATTACTCGGAGAAATGGTATTTAAAATGTAAAACATATTTTATGTGAGGATTGCAAGCTATTTCAAAAGGATGTTTCATCAATTCTTGCAATCTATTTTACAGAGAAACAGAACACTCTTGTGTTCTCCTAAAGTCTCTCCATGGGTATAACAATTGATTGCTCTAAATTCAGGTCCATGAAGTCTAATCTTAGATTAGTAGAGAGCATCTGAGGAGCTGTTTCTGTGATGATCATGGTTCTAAGATAGGAATTGGCTGTTCAGGAACCTTCCACAACCTAATAGCCTCATACCTAGGGATTTGGTAAACTAGATCCTCAGTTAAGGTTAATATGGAATCTCCACTGGCCTCAGAATCACTCTTATCTACTCCACCTCTCACCTCTCAAGCTGAGTATATCTGTTCAGCAACTGTTCTATCCAGGAAGTGCACTGGTTCTGATACTCTTTTGAAAGTGCCTGCCTTTTCTATAATGCCAATGTGATGCAACACTCACAACAGGAACAAATATATATCATCTGCTCTTGCAAGTCCAGAGGAAAAACAATGGGATCCAAACCCAAATGACTGCACACACATTACCACAGCATCTGTTTTTCTAATGAATTTGAATGCACTTGTATCTGTGCTCTAGGGATCCAGATTTTTCATTTTAAGATAGAATTCTCTTCTAATGCTGTTGTTGTATCAAATTTCTCCACCTGCCAGTCTATTTTCTGAAGGCATTGGGTGCTTTGGATGCATGCTATGCTTTTTTAGAAAACAACTAGATCCTCTCTATCTGTATCTAACAGAAAAATGTATATTCTGAAAAACATGGATCAGAATTTTTAAGGCACTACTCATAAGATTGATGTAGTTCAAGGCAATTAACCCAGTTTTGCTAAGATAAGTTGAATTTGTTTAGATCAGACATATTTTCTGAGATGTAGAGAAATGCACATGCATGTATAATATTCCATGCTTTAGCATCATGAATACAAAAGAGTATAACATTTTTTCCTTGTTAAATTTTTATGACACCATATGTTCCTCATTTTCTTCCTACTTCTATACCTACTTCTCTTTTTCTTTTATTGAATCAACTTTTCTACCAACCCCTTAAATGCTACATATCTTCTAATATTTTTTAAAAGATTTATTTTATTGTTTTTGACAGAGACAGAGAGAAGGGGCTCCATAGTTGTACATCATCAATTTTCTACATGGTTTCATTCCATGCAGGTACGCGGGGACTGCCTAGGATGGGAATTGGGCTGAGGGCCTCCCGCATGGAAGGCATGTCTCCTTGAGACAGGGGCTGAATTGGAGGGCAAGAACTGAACTGGGGGCTTCCCACATAAGAAGCACACCCCAGTTCAGCATATGGGTCCACACAGGCTGGGGCTGGTATTCGATGCTCGGTCCCCGGGATGCAAAGTGAGAGTTTAACCCACTGAGCCATCCCGGCTTTCTCTCTAATCTTCTGTTCTCTTCCCTGTGTTCAAAATCTTTCCAGGTAATTTTATCCATAGTCATAGCTCTATTCTTTCTATGTGATAGCTCTCATCCATCTCTGTGTCCCAAATATCAAACCTGTACTTAACTATTGATTGAGATCTCAACTCATGTGTTCCAAAGTCACCTCAAGATCTATATATCTCAGACTGAATTTAGTACACCCACTAGAAAACATTCACTCCTGTCTTTCCGTGGTATTAAATGATGTTTACCAGCCACAATACTGCTTGAAATCTAGGCATCATTCATGGCCTCTATCTCCCTCTTCATTTATGAGGGTATAGTCAAGAAATTTATGAAATGAAGAGGAAGAAGGATAAAAAAAATCTATGTATTATTTTTCTTTTCAATATATACACTCTTAACCTTAATACACTTTTTATATCTTTCTTTTTTTTAAAGATTTATTTTATTGTTTTGACAAAGAGAAAGATGGAGACAAAGGTACATAGAGATGGGTGAGGGCCCGGAGCAGTCTTCAGAGTTGTACATCACTATTCTTTGACATAGTTTCATTCCACGCAAATAGGCGAGTTCCATGCAGGGTTGGAACTGGGCCGGGGGCCTCCCACATGGGAAGCACACCCCAGTTCAGCATATAGGTCCACACAGGCCAGGGCCGGGACTGGATCCTCGGATCCCAGGGCTGCAAGGCGAGTGTTCAACCCGCTGAGTCATCCCAGCATCTCCCTTTTTGTATCTTTCAACAAGTTTATTTATACCTTTGAAAAAAAAAACATTTTGTGTTTGCCCTCAAACTACTGCTTTAACCTTTTCGTTGTCTGTAAATTTCTTCCCTTGAAGCTGTTTTTATTTTTAATATTTTGCAACAAATAATAATCAGATGGAGCCAGGTCTGGACTGTAGGGAGGGTGGTTTAACACTTGGAAGCCACAGTCATGAAGAGTAGCCCACCCAGCATTGCCCTCGTGCACAGGCAGTGTCATGCAAAAGCAGCAGCCATTTGGCCCATTTCCCTCTTCCTTTATCCTTCACAGATCCTTTTAACTGTTTCAGAAGATTGAAATAGTAATCTCCAGTCATTGTGACACTTTTATTCTTCTAATTGATCAGCAGGATACCCTCCATAGTCAAAAAAACAGTAGCTGTGATTTTTCCAGCTGATTACTGACAACTTGAACTTCTTAGGAGGTGGCCTGCCCTTTCCATGCCACTGCATGGACTCCTGCTTTGACTCAGGCTCGACATGACCCAAGTTTCATCTCCACTGACACAATCTGGTTTAAAACTTCATCTTTGTTGTCTCTGCAGTGGTCCAAAAACTGTTGTGAACACTTGATGTGCTGTTGTTTTCAAAGCAGCGTGAGCATTTTCAGCCTTGCACTGACTTTTGACATCTGATGGACAATATTCAAAATGATTGTAGGTGATACTCCAACCATTTCTGTAACCTGCTTTTTATTCAATCTGGCGTCATTCATTAAAGTTTTTCAACTTCCCTGACAAAGTCTGAGGAAGTGGCCTCAATAGGATGTCCTGGATGGAGGTTGTCTTCAATCAACACTCTGCCGTACTTGAAAAGGCTACCGTATGTCACTTGTAAACCATGGATTTCCCAGGGCAGCAGTAAACTGCTAACATCTCTTCCAAAATGAGGTGTTTTCCTTGTTTTGTGAGGAACTTAACAGCGCGAAATTTAATTTCATGCATACTTGGGGTTTTCTTTACTTTTGATATGCTTATTTGGAAATACCTGAAAGAACTCAGATGCATGTAGGCTGAAATTTGTCATATATAGTAATAAGTCACACAATCAAACTGTGTTCACTAGTACTCCCACCTCTCCAATAACCGGCCTGTTCCACGAATTTCTTGACTATCTCATTACATGTAATCCCACTCAAATCAAATGTTGTCATTTTATCTCCCTGCTTCTTTTCAAATATATCTACTGCTTCCACTGCAGTTTAAGATACTACTGTTTTCAGTCTGGATTGCTTCAATAGCTCCCTAATTGTAATTCCTTCCCCTGGTCTTCCTCTCTTCCATTCTTTAGTTCACATTAAAATCAACTAATAGGGGAAGCTGGGATGCTCAGTGGGTTAGGCACTCACTTTGCAGCCCAGGGGACTGAGGATCGAATCCCAGCCCCGGCCCATGTGGACCCGCCCATGTGGACCCATATGCTGAACTGGGGAGTGCCCCCAGTTCAGTTCTCACCGGGGTGAGACCCCGGCCCAGTTCCTGCCCTGTGCAGCCCCAAGCCCTCCTGTGGAATGAAACTATGTGGAAAAACCGATAATGTGCAACTATGGAGACTGTTCTGCGCCCTCCCCCTTCTCTCTGTCTCTGACTCTGTATCTATCTATCTCTCTCTGTCAAAAACAATAAATAAATCTTTTTTTAAAAAAATCAACTAATATATCTAAATTACAAATTTAAGCATATTATTTTCCTGTTTAACAACTTTCAATTTTCTACATTTCTCAAAGCCTTCTATCACCTGGTTGCTTCTGATCTCTTCAACATTTTCAAAACTTCCTAAAATTTTGTGATATTTTCTTCAAGAATCTTAACCATGACATTCTTTCTTCCCCCTCTCTCCTTCCCTCTCTCTTTCCTCTCATTCTCATCAAAGAATTTAATGCTCACATGCGTTTCTTCACACTTTCTATGTTATTGTACTATCACTTCTCGGGTCTCATTTTGCTTATCCCTATATCATGAAAACCTCTCTTTCTATTCCCTCAAGTCACTGATTTCACCCCAATATACCGTCTTAGGATATGGCACATCATTATTAACATCACTTGTATCATGTATTTGCATCTTCTACTCCTAAACACACACCATACTTCTGTCAATGAAGAAATGGTTATTTTCCCTCCCTGAAAATTCATTACATCATCTTCCATCCCCCATTTTTACATTTACTCAGCTAAATCTTCCTAATCTCTCCACATTCAGGGAACATTCTTCTAAAAAGTTTTCCCTTACTTCCCAGGTTAGGTAGGTTAGGTGATGCTGTCATGGTAATGAATCATCTTTTATAATAAAAGTCCTATCACACCATTCTTCTGCTCAAGATCTTCCAAAGACTTCCCATTTCACTCAGAGTAAACCTTAAAGCCCTCAGAATATCCTGCAGTGCCCTACAAGATTGGCCCCTTTTTCCTCATTGTCACTCTGACTTCCATCTCTTACGCCTCTTCCTTTTCTTTCTCCAAGCTTAGGCAATACTACCCCTTTAGGGCCACGGCAGTACCTGAAATGCTTTCTCTAGAAATTCACATGACTAACTTACTCGTCTCCCTCCAAACTTTGCCCAAATGTCCTCTTATCAGTGAGACCCACTAAACCACCCTATTTTAAGTTGAAATTTGCACCACTCCTCTCTACCTGCATACTCCTCCTTTTTCTTTTTCTTTTCTTTTTTTTTGGTCCATTTTTATAGCACTTGTTCCCACCTATCAGATGATATAATTTACTTATGAGTACTTTTTTATTACTGTTCTTATTAGATTGTAAGCTCCACAAAGATGAATATTTTTATCTGTTTTGTTCACTCAAGTTTCTCAAGTGCCTTCCATGGAATGTAATAGGTGCTCTGTAGATGTGTTTAAAGGAATGGGCCTCACTTGTACTATATTAAAATGTTCTTCCTTGTCCACCTGCCCACCACCAAATTGTGAACTCTTTATATGCAGGGATTTTTGCTTCTATCTTTGTTTACAATATCTAGCATATTTCCTGAATAAAGTGGGTTTATAATAAATGTTTAGGGGAAGCCGGGGTGGCTCAATGGGTTAATCGCTCACTTTGCAGCACCAGGGACCGGGGATTGAATCCCGGCCCCGGCCCATGCGGAACCATATGCTGAACTGGGAGCTCCCCCAGTTCAGTTCTCTCTCTGTCTCTGT
>PVKE010005875.1:0-13183 GCA_004027555.1 Craseonycteris thonglongyai
CCATGCAGACCCACATGCTGAACTGGGGTGTGCCCCCAGTTCAGTTCTTGCCGGGACCTATGTGGGAGGCTCCCGGCCCAGTTCCTGTCCTACGCAGCCTTGTGCCCACCTGTGGAGTGAAACTATACGGAAAACTAATGTCAACTATGAAGACTGTTCTGGGCCCTCCCCCTTCTCTCTGTCTCTCTCTGTCTCTGTTTCTCTGTCAAAAATCAATAAAATAAATCTTAAAAAAAAAAAAAAAAGATGGTGAGAACAAATTCTATGACTGTGACTCAGGGTGGGCAGCACTATCCTAGGGGAAAAAATGTGTGAATACACTCAAAGGTTCTCTGTCAAATATATCAGTGATGGATGACAGGAATTTTGATTGGGACATTTGCTAGAACTCCCAAGATAAACCTGAAGGTGACAACTTAATGTCTAAAACTTATGAGACTTCAGATGACAATCTTTCTCAAATTACCTGCAGGTCCTTCTAAACATGTTTCATGGACCACGAGGGTCATTACGTTAGAATATTTATAGACTTCCTAACACACTACTTAGTTAAAGCTGTATTTCATACTTAGCCTTGTTCTCTGGCGTTTACTCAATAGTGTGTAATGTTTTCTTCTTCCTAGCCTGCCCCTGTCAGTCAAACATCTTCCAAATTATAGAGAAACAAGAGTTAGAAATAACCTGGAACAGCTGCCCTCTGTGAGACAGAACATTATCCCTATTTCTTAATATGCCCCAGGCTGGGAATCAGTTATTTCCCTCATCTTGCCAGATCAGCACAGGACATTTACTAAATGAGAAAAAGGTTTTGTCAGCTTATGGAGTGCAGAGACCACAAACTACATCATTAAAAGAGTCCCAGATACAAAGTTCAAATGCTTGACCTAGAAATCTACAGAAATGACATCTAGGCTAAAAGCTTCAGTTCCAATTTGGCCATTTTGCTCTCAACTTCTCCCTCCCCCCAACCCCCTATGGGACTTACAGTGGCCGCAGGGGACCCAGTTCATCACGAACCACCAGATGTTCAGCATGGTGGCATGGTGGTAGACATGCAGGACTGTGACCTGGTGGTAGTTCTTACGCAGGATGAAGAAGAAGGTGTCCATGAATTCTATGAGCTTGGAGAAGTAGTACCACCAGAGGACACGGATAATCTAGGAGGAAGGGGGCATTGGTGTTGGTCCAGAAAATCACTTCTGACGTGTTACTGACCTCCCAGAATCCCGTGTTAACTCGGAGAGGCCCACGGGCTCCAGAAGTCCTCTAGCATTTGGGAGAGCTGGTCACTCTGAGAGTGGCTTTAAGAAAAGAACACAACTGGCTCGGGGAGGGGGTTTGTTAAAATGACAACAGGAAGGTTTTAAAAGGGCCAATGACACCTTTCAAACTAACAAAAACAATGTTTCCTCGGAAGAAGCCTGCAGAGCCGTCAGTACAGAAAAACATCTGACGGGCGCTTCTGATTTCAGGGTACTGCGTGGGGCAGATGACAGGATGGAAGGCAAAGGAGAAATGGAAAGGGAACTTTCAGTGTCGGGTCCCAATCGAGTCTAAGGAAATGAATGCCCAGGCTAAGCTGACACAAGCAGCCTCCTATGTAAGGAACAAAGGACTCAAAGTGGCAATCAGAATCTGAAGACCACCCTCAGAGGACACCTCAGAGGAATAAGTGAAGCATCTCAGACGTTATTCTTCTGATCCCATTTATAGGAATACAGCACCAATCCTGATAAATGCATGCAGTATTTTTTTCTGCAAACTGTTAACAGGACTAACGCAGAGAAGAAAACTTTTTGTTTTCTTTATATACCTTTCATGCTGTTTAAATTTTCATGCTATGTACATAACTTTTTTACAATTCTTTTTAAGATATCAGCAGGGATGAGCTGGACAGGGAGGTGATGAGCCATTTTGTCTTTTGCATAATTTATTAAAAACAATATTTAGAATAAGAGAGACAGTACCTTCATATCTGCTTCTCCTGCACTGCGTGTGCCCTGACAGAAGAAGTTGTATTTGCCTTCCCATACTCCTGTCACTAACTAAAAAAACAAACAAACAAACAAAATGGGAAAAGTCAATCACTGATAGTATCAGAACCATGTAGATCTATTCAATTAAACTTCGTTAGTTCATAATGTATGAAAATTGACCTGGGGCTGGCTGAGGTATAGGTTTGCTCTGGGCAAAAAGCATAATGACGGGGGAGTGTGACTAAAGTTTCAATGATGTGGGCCTCACTTTCACACAGGTTGGACCCAGTTATGGATGCAGGAGTGGGCCTGAGAGCTACTCCAGGCTGCAGCCTTCAGAGATGCTTCTTTACCATGCTGACTTCCTCTGGCATCTTCAATTCCCAAGGCTCTCACAAATGCCTTCCCAATTCTGGAGCCCTGACCTACCCATCACAGGCTCCCTGTCCTGGCCCAAGTAGCCTCATGGGAGATCCTCCCGTCAGTCAAACTTTCCCTAAGCCACTGCTTCTCAAACTTGGGTGCGCAGCACCCCAATCACCTCAAGGTCACGTGAAAACACGTGTCTCTGGAAGGTGTTTCTGATCCAGTAGCAGGCTGCTTGGGGGGGGGATCTCCCAATGATATACTGATGCTGCCACTCTAAACCACACTTTGAGAACCACTGCTGTATGCCTAGGGATTGTTTAGTCCAGCTTTATCATCTTCATCATTTCCCGTTGCTGTGTCATCCCCTGAATCCATGAGTTAGATTTCTGCAGACTGAGGAGCTGTGCCCATTCCTCAGAATTCGCCTGCAGCAGAGCAGATACTGTGGGTGTCACATATATGACTCCAGGATAGGGGTGCAAGTGCTAGGTTATAGACCCGCAGTGTCACCAGCTCACTATGGAGGTCTCCATTTCCTCATCTGCACACAATGAAGACGCCTGGCCTAGATGAGACCTAAGGACTCACTAACAGTCCGGAGGGGAGGTTTGGTGTGACCACCGTGTGCTTGTGCTTTATCTACTGTGTTCCAGACAAATACCTACGAGATGCTATTCTTGGTCCATGTGAACTGTAGCTCACTCCCAAAGCCCAGGGTGACCTCCAGTTTTCCTGGTGACTTTCCTACTGGTGGTCATAGTTGGCACCAGATGGGGAGAAATCTGACACTGCCTGCTTGTGCCTGATCTCACCCTGGTATCCAACACAAGAAACTGGACCTGGGTCTCAAAGTGCATTCCCCAGTCCAGCTGCATTAGCATCGCATGGGAACTCGTAAGACAAATTCTTGGACCCATCCCTTTAGAACCAAGGTGGACTATCAAGGCCAGGCTTCCAAGTCTTGGATCCCGGACCCTTTGAGAATCTAACACTGTGGTTTACAAAGTGTGGTACCGACACAGCAGCCGCATCACCCAGAAATAGTTATAAATATACAATCTCAAGTCCCACCTTACACCTACTGAATTAGCAATGTCTGGGTGTGAAGCCCAGTGGTGTGACAGTAGGTGGTTTTCCTGGTGATTTTGAGGCAGCTGGAGTTTGAGAACCACTGGCTTTCTGAAAGCCTTACAGCATTACTTGGAGGAGCTTTTAAAAACTGCTCATGCCTGGCCTCTCCCCAAATCATCAAACCAGTATTATTTCTTTCTTGTTAAATTTATTGGGGTGACATTGATTCAAACCAGAGTTTTGAGGGGCCTTTTACTAAGCTCTTGAGGTAAGTCCCATACGCAACTAGGAGTGGCAACCACTGGATTCACATTGGGAAAGCTGGGATGGCTCAGTGGGTTAAGCGCTCGCTTTGAAGCCCCGGGGACCGAGGATCAAGTCCTGGCCCTGGCCCATGCGGACCCACACGCTGAACTGGGGAGTGCCCCCAGTTCAGGCCTTGCCGGGGCCTATGTGGGAGGCTCCCAGCCCAGTTCCTGCCCTGTGCAGCCCTGTGCCCACCTGTGGAGTGAATCTATATGGAAAATGAATGCTGTCAACTATGGAGACTGCTCTGGGCCCTCCCTCTTCTCTCAGTCTCTCTCTGTCAAAAATCAATAAAATAAATCTTTAAAAAAGAAATGATTCCTCTACTAGTGTGCTGAGACAGCTGTAATGGAGAACCAGGACTCCAGAACTTCTTCCACCACCCAGCCCTTGAACATAAAAGTCAAGTGAGCAATGTGGACTCCAAAGGATTACAAGGGTCTGAAGACAAATTGGTAAGTGTCCCCCCAGTCTGATCTCAGAATTAATGCAGGCAGTCGGTGTAGCCACTGAACTCACATCAAATACCCTGCTTAGAATCTGATTGTTCCTTTTTTGTTTTCCTTCTGCTCTGTCATCTTCTATACATAAAACAAGGCATTAAGAGATAACATGGTCACAGACCAACACAAGGATTTAGAGCACACATGTGGGGAGGGGGATATCCTTCTATGATGCAGAGGACCCTCCTAGATTAGGAGGCAGAAGGCAAGTGACAGGGCTGGTTGGGCCACCATCTTGATCTCGGCCAGAAACTGAGGCAAGCCAGCGAATTCCCTTAATCCTTGGTTGTTTTTACTGTAAAAAATGAGGTTGGACTAAAAATCTCTGAAGGTTCTGATCTAATTTTCTACGTCTATGTTAAGACACCTACAAACTATACTATCTGATCTTTTCAAGACCAACAACCACAAGGTATATTAGAAGGTATATTATCTTTTTAGTCTTGCCCGGTAAAGCATACCACACATAGACCCATAGGAAGTTCCAAGAATCAAGATAAAAGGCCTGAGTGCACAGTGCAGGTGGGGGTGAGGGGTGCTGGTGTGGATGTCCTCAGGGGCCCTGCGGTGGGGGAGAAGAATGCACCCTGTGTGTTGGCACAGTGCTCACTGCCCTTCCTTCCACTCCATGAGGGAACCAATGAATTCTCTTCTGTGGTACAGAAAGGGAACTGAAAGCTCTTGATGCAATTTTCACAGGACTACCACAAATGAGAACAGGGACAACACAGGGCAGGTTTCATAAAGATAAAATGTGTGCAATTCAAAATGCACCTTTATTTAAAATAATAGCTATACTTGGCAAAATTAAAAATTTACTGACATATGATTGCTTATGTTTTGTAAGTTTTTGAAGGTTTTTCTTTGAAATTTTATCATGAATCTAAAATTTGAGGACCTACTATCTCTGTTTTCCAGGTACTATTTTGGTTATGGTGTCCTAAGACACCCTGGGCTATCCCCACCCCCACCCCCCCGCACCCCCTGCGGCCAAGTTTAGAATAAGATACCTGATGTGTGTGTGTGTGCGCATGTATGCATGTGTGTAGAGGAACAGGAGACTGCATTCACAAATGTCTACCTTTGCAAGGTGGGTAAAAGCAAAGAATTTATCTGGGAAACATGAAATTCTTCCCCATAATCCCACAGATGGGCACAGATTGAGGTCTGTTAACCCTAGCACAAGGCACTGACACATGCATTCTTCTAAAGCAAGCTCGTCCAACCTGTGGCCCACGGGCCGCATGCGGCCCAGGATGGCTTTGAATGTGGCCCAACAAAAATGCATAAACTTTCTTAAAACACTGAGATTTTTTTGCAACATTTTTTAGTTCATCAGCTATTGTTAGCATTAGTGTATTTTATGTGTGACCCAAGACAATTCTTCCAATGTGGACCAGGGAAGCCAAAAGGTTGGACACCCCTGTTTTAAAATGTCTTTCAGAAGAACTCAGGTGAGATCACCTTGACTCTTTAAGCTTAATTACCCTAAAATTCCATTTGTCTCCCCTGCTCCCAATAAATGAAAAAAAGAACAAAAACAAACCCTTTCTACAATACCTGTCTTTGGAGGCTAAAGAACAATAGACCTAGGTCTTGGGTGATGAACCTCCCCGGCACTGAGTGTAAAGCAGGTGCACAGAGGCTGCTTGTTCAGTGTCCTGAAACCCACAATGCATTTCCCCGAGAGGCTCCTGAGACTGGCTACTGCAGGTTTCCTTGCAACATCCTCTTGACTGCTCACTGCTGCCAGTCAGCCCTTCAGCAGGTATTAGAGCAGGCATACACTTCTGCTGTATACCTGCTGAACCTGTATTCAGGTACAGGTTCATCCACAACGTTCCTCTAAGCTGATAGTTCACTCCTCCTTCACCAACAGTCAGACCAGACCCCCTTCTGTTCTCCAAGCTTGGCTTTACTGAACCACTACAGAGTTACCCAGGGGAAGGGCATAGGTCTGGGCACTAGAAAGAACAAGGTTAAATCCCAGCCTTCCCACGTTTAGCGAGGTGACCTTGGGCTGAAGTTTCCTGACTTCTCAAATAGGATAAAAATAATACTTCCGCCTCTTAGGACTGAGAAATTAATGAGATGACGTGTGTAATGTTTATCTTACTCAACCTGGCATGCAGGATAAGCACCATAAATGTTAGTGATGATTGCTACTTTCTTCCTTTCAAGTGGAATGGTCTCTGCAACCATGGACCCCCATCTCCAGCTCTTAAAATCCTATCTATCCTTCCTAGTTCAGTTAAAATTCTATTTTCTTCATGGCGGCTCCTTTAACAGTCCAACCTGCAGTCTATTCTTCTTCCTCCAAGTTCACCCTGCCGTGACTTGTACTTATTTGAGCATGTGCTGCCTTTGTTAATGGGTCTCTGTAGAGCTCTTTTGTAAACTCCCAGAGCGGGGTGACAGCAGCTCCCACTTCTACAGAATCCAGCACAGGCCCTGGCACACAAGAGGTGAACAGAAATATCTGCTAAACTAATGACAAAGAGCTCAAGGAGCAGCTTTTATCCACCAAATATAGCCCTAGTGTTTTCTTTGCAGGAAAAAAGAAAGGGAGAGGGCGGGGGACGACGACTTCATTTCTGCTTTGCAAATGCAGGGATTGAAATACAAGACAGTACCTTAATGAGGTTTGAACCTGATGATATTCATCTGAATCCCATTCACAAGATGAAAAGCAGTCTTCATCAAATGTCATATTGGTGACATGGAAAGTTTAACTCTCAAATATCCTTGGCTTCAGAAAGGATGGCGTAATTTAACACACAAGGACCAAGCCACCTGAGCTAAGGCTTATTTATCTAAGACTCTCAGGAATCCTCCATCAAATGGGCCTGTAGTGGAGCCCTGCCCCCTCCATTCCCCTGTCAGAAGAAAACAGCGTGTCTGAGTAACAGATCCCAGAGGCTTTCAAAGCAAAGCCTTGCCTTCCCTCCAGCCCATGAGTAACTCATGAGAGGAGACAGTGCCCTAGGCAGACACCTCAGTCACTGTTTCCCTGCAGGGCTCAGGCCTGGATTCTTTCCAAAGAGCTGCTCTGGTCAGTCCGTGGAAATTTATCAGCATGTCAGGGGAGGAGGGCCTAGGAGGCTGAACAAGGGTGAGGCACTTAACAGGACAGGTTTGTATCCCGGGCTTCTGGCAATCAACTCAAAAGATGGCAGGACTGTATTCCAATGAAAAAAGCAGGTCACAATGAACCTAGGCAGTTCCCAATACCACCAACTGCAAGGGAGCATTAGTTACCCTACCTGTTTTTTTCCAAGTAATCAAGGTACAAACAGCACCATGCAAACCATATGTGCTTTCGCCTTCCTTGGAGTAAAGCAAACTTTAATTAGTCTAGAAGCAAGTGAAGAGCTATAATTAAAGCCAAGTGAGAGCTTTCTTCTCTCCTAATGAGACAAATTCAATAACCAAAGGTGGCTGCATGCACCTTTTCATTTAAAGAAGTCAGGCAAGTATCACAGCTTCATGGATGATGCAGTTCATGGAGTGAAGCATTTCTAATGGCGAGTGCTGACTTTTCTCATCTAACCCCACATTTAACTACAAATGAGGTATATAACCTTTAGCACCATAACCATTTCCACAGAACCTTCTGCAATGCTGACAAAGCAGCTCAAGAAAACAAGGTCATTTGAAACACTTAAAGAATAAGCAGAGAAATGTCATCCTGGGTGGCCCTTGTCAGTCATTCACCCCAACATCCCAGGATGTCAGAACAACAAGATAACACCCTTCCAAAAGGGGCTGGCTGCCTGCAGTGAGAAGGGCTTATGAGCTGTGTGGTTATTACCCCTTAAGCGCAATGGAATGAAAGGTAATGAGAATAGGGACTATCCATGCTGCCATTGAGATGTATCATGGGACATTTCTAAGCAACATCACCAAGTGTGTGAGGGGTTGACATTTTTTTTTTAATTTATTTTTTATTTTTATTTTTTTATTGTTTTTGACAGAGAGAGAGAGAGAGAGAGAGAGAGAGAGAGAGAGAGAGAGAGAGAGAGATAGATAACAGAGACAGAGAGAGAACTGAACTGGGGGCACATGGGTCTGCAAGGGCCAGGGCCGGGATTTGATCCTTGGTCCCCGGCGCTGCAAATTTTTACAATTTTTTTGGAAACATTTATTTTATTGTTTTTGACAGAGACAGAGAGAGACAAAGAGAGAGAATGGAGAGGTCCCAGAGCAGTCTCCATAGGTGTAGGTCATCAGTTTTCAACATGGTTTTGTTCCACACAAGGTGGGTGGGGGCTGTGCAGGGCAGGAACTGGGCTGGGAGAACTCCTGCATGGAAGGCATGCCCCCTTGAGCCAGGTGCCGAACCGAGGGGCAAGAACCAAACTGGGAGCCTTCTGCATGGGAAGAACACCCCAGTTCAGCATATGGGTCTGCACGGGCTGTGGCTGGTATTTGATCCTCTGTCCCCGAGGTTACAAAGCAAGCGCTCAAACTGCTGAGCCATCCTGGCTTCCCCGACATTTTTACAATTTTTGGTTGTTTCTATGTGAACCCCCAAGTATGTACTTTTTAGAGCTGGTAGAAGCTCATGTTTTTAATGAGGAAACAGATGAGACATGATGTGGGTAGCCTGAAGTCACACAGCTTCTTGGAGGCACTGCTGGGAGTAGCACCCAGGACTCTCAGCCCCAGTGCAACCTCAAACAATAATTGTTGACAACTTTGACCATCTTTATCTATTTGTAAGTCCCTAAGAGCACATGGATGCTCTATTCATAAAGAATTCTATGGAAAAGTAAACCTTTAGCTGAATCTTTATCTTCACCAGATGTTTGGTTTAAAATTAACCACCAGCCACTCCAAAATTAAAAGTGGCCTATTCCCTCTGGGGTTTAGCTGGCCAGTCTTGGCAGTGCCAATACGGAACAGGGTCAGGTCAAAGTGTGTGGTTTTAAATTTCACATCTTTCCTGTTCAGAGCACAAGGATGCCCATCATGATACTGTTGCACCTGTGACCTCCAAAAGTGTCCCCCACCCCCTCTTATGACCAGGAACACCATTGAGTTACAGCTGAGTGGAGTACTCTTGCTTAAGTCATAAGGACAGGCTCTGTACACTAGAGAACTCTTCAGAACAAAGCACAAAGAAACAGCCTGTCCTCAGCCCGACCTGAAACAGGTATGACTGGCATTTCTCCCGGAGCTCTACGCCTTGCCCTCTTGTGCTAGCAGTCCTTTTTTTCTCACTGTTTAGGCCTCTTGAAAGGTGGTTTCAGGCAGTGTGCTTCCACATACCTAAAAAGAAACACTCATTTTATAGTTCAGGGGGTATTAGCGGCTTGGGAGAGGAAAATCTCAGGCTAAGACTTAGCATTTTGAGGCAGTGCTGTCCAATGGTTTGGAGCACAGACTTCGACCCAGGTCCACCCTGGAGCTACTCCTCTGCAGAAAGGGGACAGAATAGTGTGACAACATTAAATGAATTAGTCCAGTACCTGGCATAAGGTAGACACTATATAAGTCTTTGCTATGATTCTAGGCAAACATTTACTATTTCTGCTTCCAATGCCGAAAGGCTCATGACCAGTTCCGAAGTGGTATGGTTTCTAGCATGTACAGAAGCCCTAGCCAGAACACTGTTTGCATAGTTTAAAGCAGGGGTATCTAGTCTTTTGACTTCCCTGGGCCACACTGGAAGAACTGTCTTGAGCCACACATAAACTATACTAATACTAACAATAGCCAATGAGCAAAAAAAAAGGTAGCAAAAAATCTCATGTTTTAAGAAAGTTTACAAATTTTTGTTAGATCATATTCAAAGCCATCCTGGGCCATATGCAGCCCACAAATGATGAAATAGACAAGCTTGATTTAAAGAGAGATATCCTGCCTATACCTACTGCCTCTGGCTTTGAAGACTAAGTCAGCTTTAATTGAGGATTTGTAGAGCAATATTCAAGGACATGCTGCCAATGGTTTGCAGGGTCAGTTTAGATGAGTCAGGGCAGGCTTTGAACCAACCCCAAAGGTGCCTCTCTACTGGAGGGCGTTCCTTCCTCCTCCCTTGGGCATGAGGGGTGAGGGGAAGGCTATCTGGGCTGTGTCCTGTGCTCCATTCACCTGGCTGTATGACATTCTCTCACAGTAGTGTCAGATAAACTGAGGGGCCAGTAACAGAATGGAGTGCTTCCGTACCCGGATAGATTTCCTTCTGTGCAAGGCATTTCAGTGTTAAGGGAATTCATAAGAAATATTTCAGCCAATGCTCAGGCTTTTAAGCTCACGAGGTGTTTCAACTTCTCTGTACCTCTGTTGAACAAAAAAAAGCAGAATAGTAAATATCTTTTTAAAAGTATTTTGGTAAACAGAATAATTCTTTTTATAAAATTCAATAATCTATTGCCAAGTCTTTTAAGTGTTTTTCCAAATCCTATTTTCCCACAATAACATATCTATTTTAGGAAAACCTGAAGGGAAAGAAAAACAAGATAGTTTAGAACAAGCTTGTCCAACCCGTGGTCTGAGGGCCACATGCAGCTCAGGACAGCTTTGAATGCAGCCCAACATAAATTTGTAAATGTTCTTAAAACATCATGAGATTTTTTTTTTTTGCTCATCAGCTATCATTAATGTTAGTGTATTTTATGTGTGGCTCTAGACAATTTTTCTTCTTCCAATGGGGTCCAGAGAAGTCAAAAGGTTGGATACTCCTGGTTTAGAATAGAGTGTTACCAAAGCAACTGCTCTGTGGTTCTACTGAGAACCTTCAAAGCTAGAGCCCACGGAGGAATTGCCTGTCAGGTGCCTGGGAGATGCTTTAATAGCATCCATGCCACAATTACAGAGAAGCCAGAAAGCCCAAGTAAAATATCCACCCCAATCAAATGCTCAGTTTCTTTCATCTTTCTAATAAAGCAGCATCACAAATCTTCAAAAGATTCAAAGAAAAAAATACAGATGTCTGGTGCCTGTAATGCAGCCAGCTGAACAAAAGCAGAAGCAACCACCCCATTATTCACAAACACACAGAAATGCTATATAAAATACACCTAAAAAACACCAACATTAGTGATCCTAAATACAAGGGGAGGATTCGACACCCCCCACCCCCTTTCCATTATCCAGAAAAGAGGAAGTTGGCTTACATTTCCTAAAGTCTTTCTTTCATTTGGGGAAGACACACTTCCCTGAGGTGATCCCAGGAATATTAGTTAGGGATGCTTAACACAGAATGTGTGACAAACCATTGTTTTTGTTTTTAAAAAGGTAAAGAAATTTAACACAGATTTAATATTTAGTCCCAGAGGCATGACCTTATAGACATAACTAGAAGAAAACTTCTTTAAAAAGCAATAGAGCAAATGGTTAAGTTTGGAGAGCACTGTCATATATCTATACCATGAAGGGGTAAAAAAACAAACATGTTTCCATGTTATGAAATGAAAATGAGCAGTAAACTTTTAGAAATAAGAGATACTCATTGAAACTAAAATATGGATGAAACAGATTATATACAAGTGAAAATATGAGTGAATCAGAAGAAAAAAGAGAGATATAAAGAAGATATATTTTTCCTTCAAAAAATATGAAGGAAAGCATATGTGGAATTTGGGCATGTCCAACACATGTCTAATAGGAACTCTAGAAGGAGGCAATGGAGAGGGAGGAAGAGAGCCCATTGTAAGGAGGATTGATGAAACATAAATGCTCAAATTGAAGGCACACAATTCCTGAATGACAAATAAAAAATGGATCACTGCGTAGGTACACCATTGTTTTATTTTTAGACACAATCTAAAAATACCTGAAGAGAAAAAGATTACCTACAAATTAACAAAAATGAACTGCATTTATCCCAGAATTCTCTGGAATAAATCTTTAAAGTATTGAGAAAACAATAAACTGTTAATCCAGAATTTTACAACTTACTAAAATATATCCAAGCATAAAGACAAATAAAATGATGTCAAAAAAAAACTTAGAATTTACCCTTCTCAGAAAGTAACAACTTCAGAAGAAGAAAACTGAACCTCAAGGGAAAGAGTAGATTTCACAGATCAATAGTGAGCAAAAAAATAAAAAATAAAAAAGCAATGATTGTCATAATAATGACTGTTTAGGACCTTAGAAAAAGGTAGAACTAAACAATTGCCATCAATAACATGGAGGATGGAGGATCAGAGGTCCTCCATGGTCCTCTAGGACCATGTATTCTAAGGTCCTTGTATTGTTCAGAACAGAAACAGTAATTCACTGAGATGTTATTAAGTCAAGAATGTGTGTTAAAAATTTATGGGTAACTACTAAAATCATGGAATTAGAATGTATAACTTTTAAATCAGGAAAATGAAAAATAATGTAAAAAGCCAACAGGAAGCAAGAAAGAAAAAAGGACAAAGAAAACACACATACACAAAAAAGAAATTATTCTAAAAAAACATTATGCTAAATGAAAATAAATTACATTTCCTCACTAAAGGTAAGGGACTGTAAGATTTAGTCATTAAACTCTTCTGTGTATATCTGGTAAAAACAAAACAAAAATGATCACATTTGCACAAGGAGATGTGTCCAAGAACATTCAACACAACTGGTAATTGGAAACCTACATGTCCACCCAGAGAAAATGGATAAAATCATGTAAGGAATTCTAATACTAAACTAACACAGAGAAGTTAAACTTAATGAATTTAATCCTTAAGAATCAACATGGATTCTCTCAAAATATAAATGTTGACTGGAAAAAGCTATTTGAAAAAGAATATAAACAGCATACCATTTATGTAAGTTTAAAAAACTTGTCTCAGAATACACTATATATTGTCATGTATACATACTTATGTAGTAAAAGCATAAAAACATAACCAGGGAAGAAACATATGAACTTTAGAAGAAAATTGTATCTGGAAAGGGGCTGTACTTTAAATGCATTTTGTAATGGTTTTTTTTTATTTTTTTTTATTTATATTTTTTTTTATTTAT
>PVKE010005875.1:13283-56968 GCA_004027555.1 Craseonycteris thonglongyai
TCTTCAGTGCATAGTTATTTCTATTTTACTTTTTGACAGATAGAGAGAGAGACAGAGACAGAGACAGTCAGAGAACCAAACTGTGGGAACTCCCCAGTTCAGCACGTGGGTCCTGCCTGGGCCGGAGCCGGGATTCGATCCTCGGTCCTCATGGCCTCAAAGCGAGCGCTCAACCCGCTGAGCCGTCCCGGCTTTCCCATGTAATGGTTTTTTTTTTAAACAAAAATTAAGTGTACAGAGATCTTTTATGTGATTTTTATTTTCCATATTTTGAAGTTATTCTGAAATTATAATTTAAAATAAAAAATTCAAAGAAAAAGAAAGAATAAGTTTTGGATCGATGCCAAGCCAGATTAATTTATCCAGTTAGCTGCCAATTGTTGCTTTAAAATTACATTTTATAGGTTCTGAATGTTTAAGTGAATACTTTCACACAAATCACAACATACAGTTCTAACTGCAAGGGAATAAATATACACAAATACTAAAAAAAAAATAATCTTGTTTGTAATTTGTTATTATCTTTGTTAAATAAAGCAAATGTGGTGGACCATACTAACAGTGGGGAAAAAAAGACATGGAAGAAACATTGTAATGACAGCCATCATACAAGCCAGTGATCTATGTGAAAGGATGCTGGAGGATTTATTCACCAGAGTACTTTCGTAGACAGAATGTGTCATGTTCCTTGGGAATGGGGAGGCAAACTGCTGAAAAAGCACTGATCTGGAGCTACACCCACTCAAGATATTACAGAAGAACTGATCCTGGAGTTGTCCTCAAAAATGAGATGCAGGTGGCCAGACCAAGGCAGGCATAGGTTAGAAAGGAAGAGGGAGTTTTTAAGGGGTAGAGAGAGCAAAGAATGAAAGAGCCCGACACTGGAAAGTTTGATGAGAGCTGGGCATAATGGCTAGGCTAAGAAAGTTCAAAGTGTCTCCTCCTGAGGAAAGGCACAAGTTCTCTCTGTTCAAAGCCCTGTGGACTGTGCAATACCGACCCAGCTTCCCTGCAGCTACTGATGAGCCAGGATCAGTGCATGGGAGTGGGCTGATCAATAGGGATGACCCTTTTGGACTGTAACAAATTAAGCAATTAGATCCTCCCTGCTTAGAGTGTTAAGAGCTGGAGGCAAAGAAGGAAAGGGCAAACACACCAAAATGGTTCCACACTGGGACACAGCAGCTGCCTGAGTAGAAATCCTATGTTTGATATGTTAACACAAAGGAGTTAGAAGCAGCTCAAAGAGCTTGATGGGAGGCCCAGGAGAAACTGGAGTCCAGCCTAGGTATATATTGCATAATAAGGAATTTAGTGTGGGGCAGATGCGGATTCCCAATCTTGGGGACAAGGGGAGACATATGGAGACTGAAAAAAATAGTGGGGCATCTATTCAGATCAAAAAGGCACAGGATCTCCAGAGGTAGGAAGGAACAGAAGATTTTTATGTCTGCTAGGAGGGCAGTTTTACAAAGCTAAGTAATGCAAACTCAGTGGTTTCTCTTCTATAACTTGAAATTTTATTGCTGAGCCTTCATCGAGTGTGGTCTTAGACAATACCTAATTTAAACAAGTAGAAGCTACAGGCTTGCCATAAAGTCCTATACTTTCAATATAAAATATCCCACTGTTCAAATATACTTCTAATCGGGGGTCAATGCCCTTTCTTCTGGACATAAACACTAAGGTCTTGAGATAATTAGAAGTAATGCCACCGCTTTCTTTTAGTTTTCTTCCTACCAAACGTATAAGTATGAACACGCCTAGGTTCTTTCTACGTCTTAAACTCAGTTACATGATTTAAAGAATGTCGTTACTATGATTTCTCTCACTGTGTCCTTTAGTGACAATTAATTTTGTCTTAACCTAGAACTTGCCAAGGCAGCTATGAATCATGCCACAGGATTAAATAAACAAAAATATCAATGACTACATATTTGCTTTAAAGATTTTTTTATAGACCCAAACATATAGATAAGCAAGAAGGTAAATAAAGATTTGCAATCATGACCGTGCCAATTGTGTGATCACAGCAAATGGCTCTAACTCTTGGGACATTTCTCTAAAATGAGGGGCCCAGTTGGACTCCATAATGGCCTCATTCTGTTGTACAACCCCATGACTGCCATCCTGTGTTTTAGTATTCACTGGAATATAAATGCTAAATAAAAAAAGAAAAAGAAAAAAAAAAAAAGAAGGAAAGAGAGATAGAAAGAAAAACCAGTAGCTAAAATGAAATTAAAAACTTGACTAACAGCATGTTGGTATGCTATATAACGCTATTAATGATGAGTTTATGTAAGCACAGAAAAAAAGTAAGACAAAAATCAAATGTAAACATCATTCACCTTGGAGTATGTTCTATGGCTCATTTTCAACTCAGGCATATTTGATCTGGGTAGAGTTTATAAACTTGATGTAATTTAAGGAATTATTGCCCCTTTATCTATGTACTCAAAAGTATGAGTTGTTTAAAAACCTCATTTTCACTCTCCATATATTTCTTAAATATATGAAATGCTTAGGCACTGCTCCACACCTTCTACTATTCTCACTGAGCTGTCAAGAGGAAAATCTATATTTATTATAATGCTCTCAGAATCCCCCAAATTCACTCATATATACACTGCAGCAAGTTACACAGCAGTTCTCCTCCCTTATTTACCAAGAAATGTTCTGCTGAAGAGAGGTTAACTTATGAAGTTATAGCTACCTGTATTTCTAAGGCTTGAGAAACATATAAGGCAGATGCTTATGTTCTTTAAGATTTAAAAATCTTAAATATTTTTCCTCTAGAATATTGTTAAATAATAATAATAAACTCTATAGGAGCTTCTTAAGGAAATGGTTCTATCATCTATGCATTATGGGAAAGTAAACAGTTCACTCTGAAAAACCTGACAGCTCGCTGTGGCTCTGTCCCTTGAACACAGAGATGTGCACAGTGCTGGGCCCAGGAGTCACTCTGTGCACTGCCCCTGCCTCCAGTCCTGTAATATCCATCTTGGACGCTAATTAAACTGCCTTCGTTCTAGAATAGGACAGGAAAAAGCAAAAAAGGAGCTGTAAGCATTTCACAGTGTGTCAAGCATAAAAGCAATGACAGTAGCATCTATCATTCCAGTCACAAAACCTTCACTGTGGTTTATGAAACACACGGGAAAACACACACACACACACAGATCTCCCATAGCTGCAATACCTCTGATGATCAAATGCAATGTTTTTTAATAGCTTGTACACCTATATCCACCCTTGAAAACAGTCACATCGTCTCAGCCTGAGGCTGATGGAGAATTTATTCTTTCCTCTAAACACCAATTTTAAGATTCATATTGATCTTTCCCCATCCTCTCCTCCCCTTATCTTCTTTACTACTCCTTGGAGAATTAAAGCCACAATAAAGGGTTAAAAATCCAAATAGGACTGCTTAAAAGTCCTCACTTTAAGCAACGGCTTAAGCCTCTACCCGAGAGACGTACCAACAGTTTTGTGTTGTAAGACATTTGTGTAATAAGCTTGAAAGGAATAGTTCTTCCCCTAAAAATATACACAAACTGTGCTTACCACTGGGGGAGGGGGGGGCAGCTTCCCTCCCACCCCCTAAGCTTTAAAGGCTATATTATTATACTGTGCAAAATAGGGAGGACACAGTATTGATTCTGATTCATTTTTCATTTTTATTTAGGCTACAGCATTTGCCTTTGAGATCATGCAATGTGGTTTTCAACATTCCGGTTACCTAGAATAAATAATTGGGCCTAAACTCCAATAGTCTATTCAAACATTAAACAGATCTCCCTATCCACTCTTCTTAGCTTTTGAAAAGTAATGTGTCAAATTTCGAAGCCATTTACAGTTACCAGATCAGGATTGAGAGGATGACTTACCACAAACATACCAAACACAAGTACCACCCACTTCCTTCCTTCCTCCCCCACCCCAAACAATAATAATTTATTAAATGTTTAATAATAAAGTGCTCACAGATCTGTTTTGCACCTTTTGTTCATTTTCCACTTTGTCTTTTGCTTGCATAAGAGTATTTCTACAATATTTAAGTCTGAGTATAATACAAAACACGCATAACAAAAGAATAGCAAAGTTTTCCATTTTAAATATTCTAGAAGGCACATGTGTGCAAACAACTTTAGCATTTCAAGCAATCAATTTCTCCCCATCCCATGCCGCTGCCTTTCTGTATTTAGGCACACAATTCAGGACAGGGATATGAGGAGAAACTCATGTTAATCTCTGACCTACCTCACAGAACATATAGAGAGACAGCAACGTGAGCCCAAGGTTATATACCACTAGAATTCCTCGGCAAGAGAACGGTTGCCTGTTCCTCATGTATTTTGGTCCCAGCCATACAACTAGTAAGTATATGATAGAACAGATAAAAGTAGGTATATAGTTGTCCAGAAGAAACCATCCTTTTACTCTGGTATCTGGAAAATAAAAGAAAAATATTCAGTGATTCATAAGGTACACGTAAAAATGACCACAATGTTATAAAAAATTCTCTAACTACCATTTTATGGTAGTTCCCTAACACTAAAGTTCCTAGTAGCAACAATGCAACCAGAAGAGGAAGCCTGAGTTTTTATCCTATGTCACACAGGGTAAAGCTTCTTGTTACAGGTTCTGAACAACAATGTGCACACTCATAGTTTTTGCTAAGTAAAATAATTTAAAAAGAGCCTTTCTAATGAATCTTAAAAAAAAGAAAGCTAAATTTTCCATTAACTGGATTATTAACCAGATTTGTTAAATCATGCCTGGGATAAGGAAACCCTAGAAATGGCAGTCTTTGAACTCAAAGTCCTCCCAGAATGTGCACTCACTTAGGCAGCTTCATGATAGTCACTGATTAGACAGGTAGCATCTGCTATGAGTGCACTGGTAATCAGCACATGGTACAATGTTGTTGTTTTTCTAAGTGAGGGTGAAACAGCAATGATTAGATAAATGACTGTTTAAGGTTTAAAGGAACCAGATGAGGAAGAGAAGCTTGAGAGACAAAGGTACAATAATTCCAAGGAGCTACTGGTATAAGAGACCCTGCCCTTCTCCCTCCCATGCCTTTCCTAGGCAGGAATGAGGAAAAGGAACATTTGTTCCAAGTAGCTGCCAGCAGCAATCTGACAGCCTTTTCCTCAGATAAGGGTAAACTCCTTGGCAGCCAGCCAGATCTCCTAGGTCAGGACTGGGCAAGACATCATTGCAGTCCACTGGTGAACCACCAACCAATTTTGGGGTGACTGCCTGAATAATAAATAGCTAGTGGACCATGACACTCAGAGAAAATCAGAAGTAGCCCTTGCCCTGAAAAAGTGCCCAGGCCTGCCCTAGGCATTATCTGTCCCCTACAAGATTCAACTTCCTCCCTGGCTGACTCCCAGGAAGCCAGCTCTGCAGCATGTTCCCCTCTGCATCCTGTTATGATGCGCACCCTCAAACCTGGAGCTCCTCAATCTTATCTACCCTCCAAGGCCCCCCACTCTGAAGCTCAGAGGCACATCTCCTGCATCCTCTGAAAAGCAGCAGTTAGTAGAGACAGCCGTTGCCCCTTCCCTGACCTCCTAGCTGGACCATCCTGCTACTCTTGCCAATGCTTTACCCCTTGAACAAGCATAGAACAAGCATAGATTAAGTCCAGCATATGATTATGTGGGAACCTCCCTCCTGACAGTCTCCTTTCTTGCAGATACCCTAAATTCTGTTTTTCTCCTGGCTTTCCCTCCTTGGCTTCAGTGGGAGATGGCTTCCACCCTCTCCTACTAGTTGTGCTAGGGTGGAAGAGAGTATGACCACCAGTTCTGCTGAACTGGTGGTTCTTAGAAGTCCTTGGGGGAAGTGGCTGGCCCAATTAAACTTAACAATTTAAGAAGCAGATTTCTTAACACCTTTTGTTCTCTACTCTGGGCCTTATCTCTCAATTCGGAGAAAACAAGTTACCACCTAGCAACTACTATGAAATGTTTGTGTACATTATATACCACAAACACAATAAACGTGCATATGCAAAAACTCCCATTTTCTTTTACTTAAAGCTCTGTTTGTACCTTGCTTTTTAAATTTTACAATAGATCTTCATCTTTCCATATCCACAAACATCCAACCTCCTCCCACAATGCCAGTACTTCCTAGGCAGACAACCCCATCTTCAGCCCCAGCTGAGAAATTCTGAGGGATCCTGCCAATCAGGGCCATCCTAACCCACTCTCTGGCGATTGGTTCAGATATGTGAAGTAAGTGTGGCCACTGAGCTCGGAGATGACAGCTAGTGAAGGTCTCTGGGGAATTCCCTTGCTCTTAAAAACCCATGCAAAGGAGCAGATTTTCTTCTACTCTGGGGGTGCTGCCTGGAGCTGCTTTGGCTAGTCATCCTGCAACCATGAAAGGTGGGAGAAGGGACCTAATCTGAGGACAGAGCTGCTGATGTACTGAGGATGCAAAGTAGCAAATGACAAGAACAAGCGTTCTCGATTAACAACATAGAGCACTTGAAATAACTCAGGAGCTACCAGATCTTGTAATGCAAGCTAACAGATTTTACTATTGTTTTAGCCATTTAAAATTGACTTTTTTTGGTCCTGTAAAGCTAAAGCAGGGCATCACCCCAACATACAGATAGATCTGAGTTGTTCTTTTCCACTGGCTATACACAAATTTATTTAATCTGTTCCCTATTGATGGACATCTAGATTATTTCCAATTTTGACAAGCTGTAAGGAGCATTCTCATACACAAGTTTGCAAAACTGATCTACGTGAGTTACAGGATAAATTCTTAGGCTTCGAATAGCTGAGTCAATGGGCGTGAGCATTTTAATTTCAACAGAAGACAAAATTGCCCTCCAGAGAGGTTACACCAATTTAGACTACTTCTCCACGCTCTCACCATCATCACAGATGGTACCACACATTTGATTTCATCTTTGCCAGACAAATAAAGAGCCTTTTGTTGCTTTCTTTTGTATTTTAAATATCATGAGTGAAACTGAGAATCTTTTAAAAGCTCTGCTTAAAAGCCTCTTACAGGTTTTCTGTGAATCGTTCTGTAAACCTAAAAAGTTCCTTCTTTACAGATAAGACAATTAAGAGACAGAGGACATTAAAGGAAGATAATATGGAGCTGATTTACTTCCTAAAAGATAGTAAAAGATTATGAAGTATAAAAAGTGAGTTCAGGTGTATACATATTTACTTGTTGACATGGCACAACATGAAAGGACATTAAGAAGCCCTAAAATTATAAAGAGGGAAAGAGTTTTTCTCCTATTGCAGCAGTACATTTTGGAAGCCAGTTTCAGCTAGAGACTCACAAGAATTAAGAAAACCATACCGGTGATAATGGTGAAATCTGTGGCATTCGCAAGGCTGCAAGCTTTACAGCATAATTTGATCTCCAGCTACAGCAAACAGAGCACCACAGCTGTGTCTCTGTTGCAACAGCTAGGGGACACTGCACCATTTCAATAACCACCAAAGGATTTCTTCAAGTCCCAGGACAAAGCATTAGTCTCATCACAGAAAATGCAAATGTTTTCTAGACTCTCATCATGCAATATTTAAAAATGGTTATAGTGGGGCAGAAGGGGAGGAAGCAAAACCAAAAACCACCTTACCTCGGGGGCCTAGCAATGCCCTGAAATAGGTACTACGTGATGCATCAAAATTTTCCATTTCAAAACCTATTAAGAAAAAAAGACATTGATTAATCTCTATTCAAAATGCTTTTTACCCAGTATTTTCTCATACAAGAGCAAGAACAAATTCTTTTCCAAGAATATGTTATGAACAAGGTTAAATACCTCATGTTAAAACAAAACAAAATTTTAAACTCACAACAGTAACTTATGTTCTAGGTTCTAATTTGAAAATCCAGAAGAAGACACAGCCCTGTGAACGTCCTTTATAAACAGAGTGCCAGTCTAAACTTCTTTTCTCTGTTCCATAAAAACACTTTTTGTGAAGCTGAGATTTCAGTGGGGAGAAGAGTAGAATTGGACTGAAAGGTGACAGACAGGAGACATCCCATCTGGCTAAGACCCAAAGCCTGAGCTATAACAGAGAAAGACAGGAAGAACTGTAACAGAGGAAGGGATGCCACAGTGAAAAGACGGTTTCTTTGCTACTTTTATTAATTACTCTTTTTAAATACCTCATGCCCACAGTAAAAAATTCAAATATTAAAAATGAAAAGAGGTGGCAAAAGCATCTTATCACTTCCTCCCAACCACAATCCCGAAAGGCCCACTGTCAGAAGGAAACTAATGGCAACATTTACTGGGTATATTTCCAAAGAAGTCATGCCAACTGGGTGGTTTTATAATTGTGGATTGTAGATGTAGATCATCCAGTAGTAGGCATTAAAAATAATAAACTGATCATAATAATCAAAGTAGGAATGAATACTGTTACACAAATCTTTAATTATTGTATCATATTTATAAGTATCATGTACTCAGTTGTGATGAAAATATATTCTTACAGTGTATTGGGGGGGTCACAGTAAAAAAAAACAACCTTAGAAAAACACTGTTAAACTGAGAAGTATATATAGTGAGTCCTCACTTAATGTAGTCAATAGGTTCTTAGAACTACAACAACATATAAATGGAACCAATTTTACCATTGGCTAATTGATATAAACAAGAATTAAGTTTCTATGGCATCTCATCAGAGTTACAACAAAAAGATGTTATTTGAGGACCTGCTGCATATTACTTGCTTGTTTTCACTTAATAAAATATCTTGGGGATAGTATAATATCAGTAGTTATAAATCTATTTCTATCTTCTAAGATTTTATAAATCCCTGAATTCTCCGCCACACCCTGCACCCCCATTATAGGGTAGCCAGGCATCTTTTCATATGTGTACTGACAATATTTTCTTTATTTATGTTAGGAGACATACATTTTCAACTTTCCTGATAATTACTCTTACAGAAATAATCGCACATATTTTACCATCCAAAAGCAAACGCAAAAATCAGTTTTATTAACTAAGCTATTAATCATTTAATGCTACTTCTCTTCTGTGACTCAACACACTGAAATGTATGTGTTCTTTATACATGAAATTACCTATTGGGCTCTAGCAGTTAGAACTGAGTCAATCCAGTGCAGCCCAGCTGTGAGACAGAGAGAGGTAGAGCCATCAATGACACTGATATCTATCTGTCCAGCCCTGGAGGGAACGCAGGAGGGGACTCACTACCCTCAACCTGTGGCTGGAAACCAAGAAACCACTAGTTCCCACACATCCAAATGTCATCAATCAGGTATATCACCTTAGTCTGCCAATGGTTACACAACCCTGCCACTAGGCCACTTCTGAAATTCAAAAATTAAACAACTTTTTAACATAGTGTATTCCTAAGAACATTCTTGTCCTGAGATATTTTCTTTCCTCACATTGAACCTTTTCAGGGGACAGAAACTCTAGAAAATCTTGAGTAGAGTTTGGCTTTGCTTTACATTTCCTCAACAAAATTCCTCTTTGAAAGGATTCTATCTTTAAATAAGAAATGTTATATCTATTAAAGGCTATTAGAAGTCTTGCAGCGAAAAAATAATTCAACCTTATCTATTTTCTTTATCATCTATTGAAAATGGTCTATTGAAAATCATCTACAAAATGCAAGTTTAGGAAGATAACCATCATGTTTCTTTGACATCTAAGTCACTCCAGGGGTGTCCAATATTTTGGCTTCCCTGGGTCACAGGGAAGAAATGTCTTGGGTCACACATAAAATACATTAACACTAACGATAGCCAATGAGCTAAAAAATATCCACAAAAAATATCTCATAATGTTTTAAGAAAGTTTACGAATTTGTGTTGTATAGCATTTAAAGCTGTCCTGGGTTGCATGGGGCCCACAGGCCACAGGTCAGACAAGCTTGTTTTAACACAATTTAACTTCATCTATGATGTATGGTAGGACATACCATACATATACAGTGGGCACAGGGTTCCCTGCAGCCCAATCAATAGCAAATAAAGACATGGCTCGAGGAACAAGTTCATAATGCTTTGAGTATTAGAAGAATTACTGATGGCCAAGCTGTCCACCAAAGAGATTTAGCTTCTTTTGAGACATTTTAAATCTAGACCCTGCTATTACTTGATGGGTATACAGCTTACTCATGGGTCTAAGGATCAGGTATCAGGCATGAAGGAGCTGAGAGTAGGTACAGAGATGTAACAGGCTGGCAAGTGATTAAGCTGTTCAATGCTGGGTTCTTTATCAGAAAATTTGGGTTTGAAACCTTTTTTTTTTTTTTTTTTCACTTACTAGCCATGTGACTTTGGACAAGTTATTTAACTTTCTATCTATAAAGAGGGGGGAAATAGTAAAGTAATTGCCTTTAAGGTCGTTAAAAAGGCAAACGATTTAACACACACAGGTCCTTAGGGCAGTTCCTGGCAGTAAGCCCTCAGTGAATGTTTCCTATTATGTATTTTCCATTGGTTCAACCCCACAGTCGATACTGCCAACTATGTGTGGCCACTGGGCTTCTCAGCAGGGGCACTGTCAGCATTCTGTCCCTGGCTGCATCCACTAAATGCCATCAGTGAGCACACAGTCAGTCATGGTGACTGTCCACAATATCCTTAAGTCTTAACATAGCCAGGACCCAGGTGACAGCAACAAAGGTGGGGGAGTTGTTAACACCTCAGGAGAGAAGAACTTGTCAGTATGAGACATTACCCAAACACAAAAGGCAAGCTAAAATGAACATACTCATTAAACAGACAAGTATCAAATACCTATTGTGTACAAAAGATTGCTGAACTGAAATAAACACAAAGGAGCATACCTGGAGACCTAGAACACACTGGACCTTCACAATGGGGAAAGAAGCCAGATGTTGTAAACCAAACACAAAATTCAGTTTGCAAACAGATAGACGTTAGAATGATGCAAACTAAAATAAGCTGTATATACATGTTTCATAACAAGGTATAAAAACAAGTTTCAAGTAACAGTATTCTGAGAATTAATACCAGGAATATCCCTGACAAAAACAGTAAGGGAATCATTATAATTTTTATTAATAAGTAAGAGATCTTTCAGACAGCTATAACCAGTTTTAGTTTTCATGTAAGGAGGATATAGAAAAGCTGGGAATAAGAGTAAAGAAATGTTCAAAAATAATAGGATACAGGCCTATGGGATAGAGTTGGGGGACAGGAAAAGAACACCAGTGACTTAGAAAAAATAAGGCCCAGGAATTGGTATAAATGACCAACATTACAAGGACAATCAATGCCTAGGACTAAGTTGAACTTGAGATTCACGCTAAAGTTACAGCAAACGAAAAGCAGCTTGGTTAAACATACGGTTAAACTTCAGTCCAAGTGTACTGAACCCAACAGCAGATTACCAAAGCGTGTGGAATGTAGTATTTGGAGATACTGAAGAATCTGTTACAAGCCATCTGTCCTGAATCCTAGTCTACACCCAGCGTGAATAGCAGCCCTGCGGAAGCTGGCAAGCACAGGCACGCTCTCTCCTCTTTCTAACATGGAACATCTCTATAAGAGCACACACAGGAGGTGATTTCGTCAACAATGGCACATGTGTCCTTAGACTGCGTGTCTTCTCAGCTTTAGAATTCTTCTCTTAGGTTTGCAGACCTTGTCACAATCAATCTCAGGAACATGAAATAGATAGCAAAACATTCTCTAAAAAGACATAGAAAATAACAACCATAATTTTCAAAAGAGCTGCTCATTGTTCCTGAAATTTCTGCATTGAAAAGGGAGGAAGGACGGGCAGAAGTGGCCCCAGAACAGAGCTCCGATCAACTAAAGTCCCGACCCATGAATGACAGTCTTGATTTTGTGTGGGACTCTACCGTGTTTGAAATCTTCCCCCAACTCTTGCCCTACCCACACTCACAGCCAGACCTGAACTGGAAACTTTATAGACATGGTTGTTTTTACACAGGCTACCAAGACACATCTTCACTAAAGGTTTACTTTCATCATTTATGCCCCACAATGTCATGTTTGTGTTTGGCCAGCCACATATCTAGCATCCTTTACTACCATGCATTCATTTTTTTCATCATACTACACACTTACCAAGTGCCTACTATGTGCCAGGTGTGGAAGCAACTAAGGCTCTGAGGGTACTAAAATTCTAGGCTGGGGTAGGAACACACACATATAAAATATGTTATATAAAGCAACTGTTCGCAAAAAAAAAAAAAAGCAAAGTAAAGGGGATGGTGGGGTCACATAGTGGGAATTTACCTAGGAAAATGTAGTTAGAGAAGTCCTCCCTGAGATGAGAGCAGGGCTGAGACCTGAACAGAGACAGCAAGCCACCTGTTTATCAAGAGAAAGGGCATTGCAGGTAGAGGTACAGGTGAGTGCAATGGCCCAGAGGTCAGGGCTACTTGGCATGCCCCAGGAGCACAGGCCAGGCAGGGGGAGGGAACAGGCAGCAACCCTCCCCCACTCCCTGCCTGAAGCCCAGCCCTTGCTCAGTGGTGGTCCATGGGAATCAATCACATGATACAACTTGTAGAGAGCATGTGGCCAACAGGCTGGGCACACAAGAAGGTGCCAGTCATGCCAGTTCCTTCATCTTTCTGGCTGCAGCCCACCTGCTAGCACTATGCCCTTTCTTCCCACCCCCCGAGCTGACCCAGCCTATCTACTGAACCACAGGGACAGTACAAAAGGTCTCAGCAAATGAATTCCTCACTGCCAGGCTGGGCCGGCCTGCCCCACTGAGTGAACTAGGGACTCGCTGAGTGGCCTACGGGCCTATGTACTTTTCTAAAAGAATTCGAGGAGGCACAGGGCCCTGCAAACCCGCCTGACACTTTGCTTATTGATCTGGGGAATCATGGGAACAGCATGACCCACTTTGTACAAGATGTCCAACCACACTGCCAGGGCTGCAGCCTGCCTGGCTGCTACTGTTCCCCATCTTCCAAGCTGCACGTAGACCAGTGACATCACCTCTCAATAACCCGAGTCACTCTACAGGCAGCTTGGGCGAGCTGGGACAAGTGGGAACACAGCTGCTTTGTACAACTGTACTAGCAGGGACCAAGCCCAGGCACTGGGCCCACAAAAGAGAAGCCTGGGTCCTACATGCAGCAAAAGAATAAGTCATTCTTTAGCTAGCCGGCTCCCCACAAGCAGACACGAACAGGGAGCGGTCAGCACCTCCTAGGAACCAATCATACTGACACACCAACCCACGCATGGCTTCTCCATTCTCTACCAGGAGTCTCTGACAGCCACTTCAGCTTATGGGACTTCTCAGCATTACAAGTCATGACTGGCAGGAAGAGGACCCATGAAAAATAAAATTCCAGCCACACAGTAACCGAATTTGGGATGCCGAGATAGCACAGTGGTTGAGCACTAGCTTCTGAATCCTGAGGTCTAGAGTTCAATTTCCGTCCTCAGCCCATGCAGTTCTGTATGCTGAACTACAGTGCAACTGGTAACTGCCACGGCACACTGGCAAAGGTTTTCGCCTCCCAAGCGGGAGGCCCCACTTAGTTCCAGCCCCATGTCGCCCCACATCCACCTGTGTGGAATAAAACTACATCACAACTAATGATGTACAACTATGAAGACTGCTCTGAGCCCTCTCCCCTCTTCTCTTTCTCCTCTCAAACAATAAAATCTTAAAATAAATAAATAAAAGAAAAGAAAAAAGAGTTCTTCTTTGTATATTTTCTAGAAGACATTCATGGTTGAAAGCCACTCCCCACTATCAAAGCAGGAGTGTTTTTTGGTTGTGCTTCACTGTATCTCACTGAGAAATTAACTGGGGCTGGTCACTCTCTATAAATTAAAAGGGGATGTGGAGAGTTCAGCACACTGTCACTTAAAGGAAATATTGTACATGTGCCAGGAACTTGCCCCGAGCCACAGAAGTAAGTGTTTTAGGACTGAGGTGAACCTCAGGCCTGATTTCAAGAAACTTCAGAACTACCACAGCACAAGATACAGAAACCTGGAAAAACTGACGCAAGCAGAACACAAAGGGCAAAAACTGAATCTCCCAAAGAGAGCAGTGCTCATGTGGAAAATCCATCTGTCTATTAGTTAGCTCTCTGCAGGAGCAGAACATTCAGGTGAATCATCTGCATGAGGTTAAAGAAGCATGAGTGTTCTCTTTGATCTAATATCAAAAGGAGTTTGCTAGAGGCTTGTCTGAAAAAAGATACAATGAACAAGCTTTTCAGCAAACCAGTCCCTTTCCGTCTGGCTCCCAAAGAGGGACAACAAAATATGAGAGAATTGGAGGTGGGGTAACAATGCAAGGTTGCTGGGGTTAATGAGAGAGAGCATGATAAGCTACTTCCTTAACAGTTCTCAAGATGAAAGTTATCTACCTCAATAAAAATGTAAATGCTAATAATCATAATGGCCATTTACATCTAGAGCAGAAGAAAGCCAGAAGGCACTCAGCAAATGAAAAGCACTGGGATCTTAAGGTAACTCTGTTTTAAAAGATACCAAGATCATAAAACATTATTATAGTTAAGGAAGGTATTAATAATTTTTTAAACCCACAACTAGGCTGTTTGCTGACTCCGAAATTTAGCAGTGAAGATCTTGGGGGTCAAGCCTTGGTTTTTCTTGCTGTTAAGGTAATGGCTGCAGGAAGCAGCAGTCAGCTTGCTTTGAAAGCCCCCTTTCCTGTGAAAGCAGTCAATTCTCACTGCTTTTGGCTTAAAAACGCGTTCATTGTAGACATTTACCTACTGTTCAGCGTAACTTCCTCATCATATCCTGTTTATTTTTTTAATTGTTACAGTTCATCTAAAAATAAGTCAACTGAGCCGGCCTTACCAACAAAGGGTCAGGATAGAATTTCCCTCCATTTTCTTTGCTCTCCTACACATTGGTCCCTTTTAACAGTGAACTTGTGTTAAGCAGGCTTGGGAACATTCTTCAGGTTGGCTGCCAATAACACAAAAAAATTAAATGGCACTTTAACTTGGCAGTCTCAACACTGTTTCTTGAATTTAAAAAGGTCTTTCTAGTTGGGAAACTCAGCTCAGGAATGAGAGGAGAAAAATAACCAACCACACCTTGCTCAAGTGTTGGAATATTAAAAACAAACAAAACAAACGAACAAAAAACATTGTTATAAAGACCATAAGGGAAAGAACATTTAAGTACAAACACACTTTATGATATGAAGGTAAATTGACAGCAGGATTCCTTGAATGTTGGCATTTAAATAAGCAACTCCAGATTAAATCTTGGCTGGAGAGAATATCTGCCACATCATCAGCAGTATGGTCATTCTGACAATCCAGGAGTCTCTGCTTATTTTTTTTCCTCCACACAATTCCCAGACTTGCTAGCCTCCAGTCTAAGGGCAAACAACCTCTTGTTAACACTCTGATAAGAGTCATTTTATCATATATTGTATATGTATGAAAAAAAACCACAGCCTTACTTGCCTTAGATAAGTAACTGCAAAATCAGGACACTGATATGCACTATAAAGTACTATAAAGTACTATGCACTATAAAGATAGGTTGTTACATGTTTAAAAGAAGAATGAACAACCTCGTTCTGGTATAATGAACATTTTAAGAGGAAGTTTTAAATGTTGCAATACAGTTTTCCCATGTACAAAAATAAGATTAGAGAATGCTGGGGTAGAGCTCAGGGGTTAAGCGTTTGCCTCACAATGTGAGGTCCTGGATTCATTTCCTAGCCCTGGCCCATGCAACCCCTTTGTGCTGAACTGCCACGCAACTGGTAACCTCCTGAGTGTCTCAGTAGCAAAAGTTCTCACCTCTCACGTGGGAGGACACCAGTTTGGTTCCCACCCCGCACGGACCCACATCCATCTGTGTGGAATAAAATTATGTCACAACGAATGATGTAAAACTATGGAGACTGCACTGGGCCCTCTCCCCTTCTGTCTGTATGTCTCTTTCTCTCTCTCTCTCAAAAAAATAAAAAAATAAAAAAATTAGGTTAAAAGAGAAGCCCCCACGTCCTGTTCCTTGGTTACTACCAGTTAATTAAAAAGTATTATTTTAACCATCCTGGAGAAGGACACTGTACTAAAGCAGTGAAGAGTCATCCCAGTGGCTCTGACCTTCAATGAATCATCTGTGGTCCTTCCTCCCTTTCTCCCAGGCCCAGGTTAGATGTTTAAGAGACTCGCTTTTGTAGATTCACTGCCTGGACAACTCATTTAGTACCCACAACTTTAATTTTTCTTTAAAGATTTATTTTATTGTTTTTGACAGAGACAGAGAGAGACAGAGACAGAGAGAAGGGCGAGGGCCCAGAGCAATCTCCATAGTTGTACATCATCAGTTTTCCACTTTCGTTCCACACAGGGCAGAAACTGAGCTGGGGGCCTCCCGCATGGGAAGCACACCCCAGTTCAGCATATGGGTCCACACAGGCCAGGGCCGGGACTTGATCCTCAGTCCCTGGGGCTGCAAAGTGAGCACTTAACCCACTGAGCCATCCCAGCTTCTTCTCAACTTTTTTTTTTTAAAGATTTTATTGTTTTTGACAGAGAGAGAGAGGCAGAGACAGACAGAGAGAAAGGGGGAGAGCCCAGAGTAGTCTCCATAGTTATATGTCATCAGTTTTCAACATGGTTTCATTCCACACAGGTGGGTAGGGACAGCAAAGGGTGGGAACTGGGCTGAGGGCCTCCTGCATGGGAGGCACAACCTCTCGAGCCAGGGGCTGAACCGGGGGGCAAGAACCAAACTGGGGGACTCCTGCATGGGAAGCATACCTCAGTTCAGCATATAGGTCCACACGGGCAGGGGCCAGGACTCAATCCTTGGTCCCCAGGGCGGCAAAGTGAGGGCTTAACCCGCTGAGCCATCCCGGCTTCCCCCTCAACTTTAATTTTTATATGATATGGATACTTGTGTTTTCAAGGTAATATGAGAACACATTCTGTACCTCCTTAAGTAAAGCCCTAATCCTTCAAGAGCAAGTACTCCAATCTGTTCTATGTATACAAGAATTATCTATTGGTAATATTATAAATAAAGCTATATATCTGCTATTATAAAATAAACAGGAGAAAAAAGTGTCAAGTACTGACACCATGAGCACACAATGGCAGCTTGCCAAAACATGGACTAAATCCTAGTTACAGAGGCACTTCCTCAGAAGAATGGTCCTACATGATAGTGATCTGGGACTCTTACGAAGATGTTCTACTCCTGTCTGCTATTACTGATCAGTAAAGGCATTTTACAAGGTGTAAAAGAAACAAATACTAAAATAATAACACACCCATCTACCACACACGCACACACATACACACACACACACCTCTCAAACATTCAAAGGAATTTTTTCCCTACTCAGAGAGAGGTGTATTTAACTAATTTTGGAAGGCAATATGTAAATATACATTATCTAAGAAACTCAGACATAGTTTTTTTCAGCAGTGGGAAGAGGGAGCATTAACATGGTCTCAGAACTGTATTCTAAGGGAATGTTTATTCACACTAAAGAACAGACTGTACCATAAAAGTTCCATCCAATTCAAAGTTCTTCCTCCAGTTCTCAGTAGGGGGAGACAAGGACCCCTCACACTAATTCACTTACCCAACAAGCATTTGGAAAGAGGTTCACTGTAGAAAAAAAGTATTCCTGCAGAGTTTTATTACCTTAAAGAAGACCACTTAAATTTTGATTTTATTTGAAACAAGAACTACAAGCAACACACTCTTCTTTGGAAAAAGACAATGCTAATCCATACACAGAATGCTTGTTGCTGGAGGATGAAGTCCAGATTGCTACAGATGGACTTAGAACTCTGCTCTCTCTAATAACTTGCTGAGAGTAACTACCGGTAATTAATCCTCAGCAGGCAGCAGTGAGACAGGTTAAAAAAAATATATCCATCAAGTGCCGGGATCAGGTCATCCCATGATGCCTTTTATTCCTATGCTCCCGTCATTTTCAGAATGACGGCCCTTCTTTACCAGTCACAAGAAAGGCAGCTGACTCACTAACATATATTTAATTAGTGATCACTATGTGCCAAGCTGTACACTGCTCATTAGGAAAACAACTTCTGCCATTTTGAAGCCTAAAGCAGTATGCAGTATGCAGTATGCAAAGACACCAGTGGGTCAATTACTCTTGGGTAGTAGTGGCTAGTAGCAAACACTCTGGAGCCAGAGAGTCTAGGTTCACATCCCTGCTTTCACAACTTACTATACCTGTAACTTTCACAAGTTACTTATTAACTTTTCATGCCTAGTTTCTTCATTTGTAACAGAGGTAGTAATAGTTACTACTTTCCTCATGTGATTAAATGAGTTAAAACATGTAAAATACTTAGAATAGTGTATGGTACACAATAAATGCTGCAAATGTATTTGTATTATTATCAGCATTACAAAGACCTTTGACATTGACTAACTTCAATTTCAACGTTTATGAGAGTTTTGTGAAGCCATAAATCATAATTCATGAAAAATCCACGGGCAATGACACTTGCCCACATCCACACCTCACAGCTCTGTTATTCTCTGCTTTGGATGGAATCACATCATGATACTTGTGAATCCAGAGATTTTTAAGTCTCTAGATAAATTCCTCTAGAATGTGAGTTAAGAAGATGCTGGTCACTGGTTTCTCTGTGAGTAGAAGAGAAGATCAGTGTTCATACCATCCTTAGGACAGAATTGAAGTCAGTCAGCCTCTCATATGCCGTTTTTGCACTCCCAGCAACTAACATATAGTAGATGCACAAGGAGTTTACCCATTTACTACAACTGGAGGGATGGATGTTGCCAAAAGTCACAGAGCTTGGGTAGAGCCAAAGTTTGAACCCAGCTTTCTTATCTTATGACCTACCACTCTTAAAATACCCCATATGGCCTTTCAAGGGAGTATCTTCACATGGTTATTATTAAGAAGATAGTGACAATATGTATTAGTAGTCCTTGAGTACATACAGATTTAACCATGAGAATAAGAAACAGAATTAACATACTTTTAAGTAACACTATCAAGGTAAAAAATAAAACAAAACAAAACTAGTTGAATTTACCCATGATGCTTGGTTACAGAGGCCTTAGAAATCTTTGTAATTAAGCCCTATATGGGAAGATGGTAAAAAAAGGAGCAGCAGGGGGAAGCCGGATGGCGCAGTGGGTTGAGCGCTCACTTTGCAGCGCCGGGGACCCAGGATCGAATCCTGGCTCCAGCCCGTGCGGACCCATGTGCTGAGCTGGGGAGTGCCCCCAGTTCAGTTCTCTCTCTCTCTCTCTCTCTCTCTCTCTCTCTCTCTCTCGCTCTCTGTCAAAAACAATTAAAAAAAAAAAAAAAAAAAAGGAGCAGCATTCCTCCTTGGCCTCATGTTCATATGCTCATCATCACTTCCAACATATCTCAATCAGTGACAAAATTATAGGCTTATTTCATAAGTATTATAATTATTGATTATATTGTAATTACCTGTTCATTTGTTCATAATCCCCATTAAGTTCTAAGCTCTTCTACAGAAAAACCTCTACTATCCCCATTTGTATCTCCAGAAAGCCTGGATCTATGCCTAAGAGATTGCTGATTACATAACTGAACCATGAATAAATGAGTGAATTAATGAATACTTTTATGCATTTTAGAGTTTCATATCAACGGGTTCTCAAATCTGTCTGCATCTCAAGATCGCCTAGAAGCTTAAAAAACAAAACAAAACAAAACAAAATAAAAGACTATTTGGGACCCACTGTAGAAATTCTGCTTCAAGTCTGGAGCCTGAGAGATTTGTCTTTCTAAAAGGTTCCTTAGGTAATTTTGATAAGCAGCTGTCTTTGGGAACCACTGCTGTATATATAAATTGGGCTTATGGATGCTAATAAAATCTCTTGCAGCTCTTTAAGTTGTGTCACCCCAATTTTTTTTTTTTTGCCAGTTGCTTGAGAGTGCTGGTCATTTGAGTTCCAGTTAATGGAGAGTCTATTTACATTTATCTGGCATCGACCATTGCCCATGGATGTTGGTACACTGAGGATCTACTGTATATCCCATTCCTACAAATTCAGTTACAATTCCCTGTCTGCTCTACTACCACCATTTCCTTTCAAATCATCTCTCAAGCTTAAATAATACCCCATCAAGTATCAAACACCACATTACAGAGTACACATCACATATAATCAGCATTCATTAAGTAGTGTGAGTTCTTTCTCCATTCTGAATGTGGTCATAAATAACAAGTGTCAGCAGGAGACAGTCATTAACCTCTGTCACTTCCTAATCCAGGTGTCAGTGGTGGCCAAGTTTGTAAAGCTCCGTGAGGGCAGAGAACATACCTATCTCGCTTCCTGTAATCCCCAGCAGCACTGAGAAGGGACTGAACTGGAGCAGTATGGGGTGCCACTGAGTGGCTGCCTTTGCAGCCATGGCACACACTTGGCCACAGCCAATTGAATATGCTCCCTGGAAGGACATAAGGTGAGCAACGGGAAGAATCTGTACCCCGGGAGAGATGTGGGCTATGGCTTGGGTCCCATTATCATCAGTCCTAAACTGAGCCACTTCTATTAGCTTCACTACATGGATTTGAGAATCAGCGTTTCAAGTGAATTTGGAATGTGTGGAAGGCAACCTCAAACAGTCCTCAGTGAGCCTCTCCTGTATAGAATACAGCAAAAAAATATGTTATGTCACTTCTGGGATTGGGTTATAAGAGGCATATGAACACTCATCTTGGTCAGGCAGTGTGCTTGTCCCTTTCTCATACTACTTGCTCTGGGGGTAGCCAGCTGCCATGTCTGTAAGCAGTCCTATGGGGAGGCAAATGCTGAAAGAAACTAAGGTATTCCGCCAACAACCACCTGAGAGAGCTGCAGCCTCAGGAAAGACTCTCAGAAAGAACCACCCGATTAAGCCTCTCTGGAGTTCCTGACCCTCAGAGACTGTGTAAAATAATATTTGCTGTTTTAAGCTGTTAAATTTTGCTGTAATTTGTTACTCAGCAATAGACAAAAGGCTGAGAAACTAATGAGGTCTGTAGGGTTAAGGAAAGAGGTTATTATTTTTTTTTTAAGATTTTATTATTTTATTGTTTGAGAGAAAGTGAGAGTGAGAGTGAGAGAGAGAAAGAGAGAGAAAGAGAGAAGTGGGGAGGGCCCAGAGCAGTCTCTATAGTTGTACATCATTAGTTATGACATGGTTTCATTCCACACAGGTGCATATGGGGCTCTGTGGGGCAGGAAACAAATTGGAGGCCTCCTGCATGTGAGGCGAGAACCTTCGCCTCCATCCCTGTGGTTAGTAGTAGTGCCGCAGTTCAGCAAATGGGCTTGCATGGGCCGGGGCTGAGACTCAATACCTGGGTCTTGAGTTTGCAAGGCAAGAGCTCAGCCTGCTGAGCTATCACAGCATTCCAAGAGGTTCTTAAAAGTCAACTCTCCTTCCCCTTGCTAGCTTTCCCTTTTAGTTACTACACATAATCAAGAAACCAATTAGAAACATGGCTGTACAAAAAATAAATGTTCCTCCCTTGATTTAATTGCAACTGGGAAGGAAATGAAAAAGCTTGTTATATAAAGTCTAGAATTTTGTTATGAAAACAATTCAATACTTATTATTAGCCTGATGCTTGACAGACAAGGGAGGTAATCTACTACATAGCTAACTTTTTAAAGACTGAATAAGAAATTATCCTTGTTTTATAGATGAGAAAACTAAAATTCAGAGGCGTTAAGTAACTTTGTCAAATAACAAACAGAGCCAGTGAGTTAGATTTATATGACAGGGTAGCCAGCTGTCCTGGTTTATTGAAACTTGGAGGTTTCTTGCAATGTAACAATCAAGGAAAAAGGAAAAAAATCAGGAAACTACAGGGGATACTGGTTTACCCTATTGTGTTCAAATATTACGCATTTGAAATCTATCTTTGGCAGTTTATAATCTGCAATAAATTATGAAATGTCACCTATGAAAATGAAAATCAAAGTCTTTTTGTCACAGTCTCTAAGAAAAACTTTTTCTTTTTTCTGTGAAAGAGTATAATAAATGCTATGCTTTTTTTAAAGATTTATTTTATTGTTTTTGACAGAGGCAGAGAGAGACAGAGAGAAGGGGGAGGGCGCTGAGCAGTCTCCATAGTTGTACATCATCAGTTTTCAACATGGTTTTGGTTCCACACAGGTGGGCAGGGGCTGCACAGGGTGGGAACTGGGCAGGGGGCCTCCCGCATGATAGGCATACCTTCTCGAGCCAGGGCCCAAGAACCGAACTGGGCCTCCTGCATGGGAAGCACACCACAGTTCAGCATATGGGTCCGCACGAGCCAGGTGGGATTCGATCTTCGGTCCCAGGGGCTGCAAAGCAAGTGCTCAACCTGCTGAGATACCCTGGCTTCCCCACAAATGTTATTCTTATGATACAAACTAGCATCGAAATTTTTCAGTGTAGGAGTTCCTACAAACGTTGTTGCAAAACAGCTATGGAGTCCACAAACCACTGACAGGTACTTCCCCTGGGCCTCCCCTGCAGGCCCTTCCAGCCGGGCTCAGAGGGCTGCCAGCACGGCTGGGTGGGCTCCACATAGAACTGCACACCATGTTAGGTGCTCTGGCAGGAGGGGCAGGCAGGCTCACAACTTCCTTTTCTCCTACAGAAACCCAGAGACAGCCAGCTAATACCATTGGGAACTTAAACATGAGCAGTCCATGACTGGTTTTCATACCTGGTAGGTCAAAAGGGCCAACTATCAGCAAGGTAGTATTGTCCAAACAACTATGGCCCTTTCTCTTTTAAACAGATCCACATAACAACGACCAGGATGGCTATAATCACAAGAATGAACAACAACACATGTTAGCAAGACTATGGAGAAATTAACCAGTCATATATTGCTGGTGGGACTGTCAAATGGTACATGTGCCGTGGAAAATACCTAGTTTGGTGGGTCCTCAAAAAGTGAAACACAGAGCTACCATATGACCCAGCAATTCGACTTCCAGGTATATACCCAAGAGAAATGAAGACATGTTCACATATAATAAAAACCTGCCACAAATATTCACAGTGGCATTATTTATGATAGTCAAAAAAAGGAGACAACCCAAATATCTACCAATTGAGAACTGATGAATGAATAAACAAAATGTAGTATACCCATACAATAAAATGTTATTTGGCCATAAAAAAGAATGAAGTACTAAGGCATGCTACAACATAGATGGACCTTGAAAACACTATGCTGTACTAAATAACATAAACCAGCTACAAAAAGCTGCATATTGTATGATTCCATTTATATGAAATATCCATAATAGGCAAATCCATACAGATAGAAAGTACATTAGTGGTTGCCAGGGACTGAGGGGAGGAGGAATGGGAAGTAAGTGCTGATGTGCACGAAATTTTTGAGGTAATGAAAATGCTCTGAAATTAGGTCCACTTAAAAAATTAAAAATAGGGGAAGCCGGTATGGCTCAGTGGGCTAGGCGCTCACTTTGCAGCCCCGGGGACCGAGGATTGAATCCAGGCCCCGGCCCGTGCGGACCCATATGCTGAACTGGGGAGTGCCCCCAGTTCAGATCTCACCGGGGCAAGACCCCGGCCCAGTTCCTGCCCTGTGCAGCCCCAGCCCACCTGTGGAATGAAACTATGTGGAAAAACCAATGATGTGCAACTATGGAGACTGTTCTGGGCCCTCCCCCTTCTCTCTGTCTCTGTATCTCTCTCTCTCTCTCTGTCAAAAACAATAAATAAATCTTTAAAAAAAAAAATTAAAAATAAACTTTAAAAATGGAAAGATACTCAAAAAAACAAAACAAAACAAAAAAATCTACCAAACCTTTTAAGTTTTGCACACTCAAGCCCACTTCTACAAATCCTTATACTAAGGAAATAAAAAGCAGATATGCATTAAGATTTAAAATTCTCTGGTGGTATAACAGAAAAATGGGTGGGTGGAAGTGGGTGTCATCTTTATCCATCTAAAAGTCATGTGTTAAATACATTGTGGTATAGGCACATAAGTACATATTATGCCATCATTAAATTGAAGTTGTTGGGCATTTATTTCAGGGAAATGAAAACTTATATTCATACAGAAACCTGTACATGAATGTTCAGAGCAGTTTTATTTGTAACAGCGCAAAACTGGAACCAACCAAGATGTTCACCAATAGTTGAATGATTAAATGAACTGTGGTATGTCCTTACCATGGAGCATTACTCAGCAATAAAAAGAAACATGCTTTTCATACTTTAAAACCTGGATGCATTTTCAGAGAATTATGCTGAGTAAATAAAGTCCATCCATTTATATAATATAACCATTTTTAAAAGATAAAAATTATAGAGATGGAGAAGAGATTGGTGGTTGCCAAGGGTTACAGATGGTATGAAGGCAGACGGAAAGTGCACATGGCTACAAAAGGGTAACACGTGCTGATAGAACTCTCTATAACTTGTGTCTTGACTGTAACAATGTCAGCTTCCTGCTTGTGATAGTGAACTACAGTTCTGCAGGTTGGTACCATTGGGGAAACTGGGTTAAGGGTACTTAGGATCTCTATATTATTTCTTACAACTGTTTATGAATCTAGAATTATCTCAAAATGAAAAGTTATATATTTTATAAAGGTCTACAAAAGGGAGAACAACAAGACTCAAGCATTTGATTTTTTAAAAATTAAACTACCATTCCCCCATCCCCAACCCAGTGACACATGATTGTGACTTTTTGGTATCGTTAAGTGCTTGTAAAGGAAAGTGCTGGAAAGGAACAGTATGAACTACAATTCCATTCATGAAACATTAACCCTTCACCTAAATGCTAATGTTCTGACTTGTTTAGTTTTCACAGCAGTCTAATTAGCTTCCCAGTAAACACTTATTTATCCAAACTGCTCAAGCAATGGGAAATACTGTTTTGATCCATCTCATGTTCTTATTCATGTCAAGAAATTATATATCTCACCCAGGCCAGCGTTCATAGAGTAAGAAAAATCATTACATATATCAAATAAAAATCTTCTCAAGTTTTTGATGATTCAGAGGCATTTTGTGATCTTGAAGGGTTTCAGAATCAGAATGTTGAAAGCCAAACCATGTTTTATAGAACTGTGGATGAGTAGGCATAGGTAATTGGATAAATCTATAAATCTGTGTGCCTCTATGATTTAAATCACAAGTTCCTGCAATCAGCTATTTCCTTGCCACTTTCCACTGTCATAAACAGAACACAGAACACTTTAAATAGTACTGAGTTGTGAGATTCTAGATATTTTCTGATAATAAAAGCTTTCTGTAGTATGAAAAATAAAACTCGTGCTTTCTTCGGTCTTTTGGTTTATTTCCTGCCAGTCCACTGGAAAACACACAGTGATTGAGAACCACTGCTATAACGCAGAGGACCCCGTGAGGTGATTCAACAGCTTCTTTCAGTGAGTGCTGTGTGGGAGTCACACCTGTGCTCTGCAGTGGGCCTTTTGCTGCCTGTCAAGAGGAAGGAGCCATTCACCTCACACAGCTCTCCAGGGGACAGGGGACACTTTCCAGAAAAGGCAGAGATGACTTCTGTAACCAGCTCTGGAAATTCTCCAGCAAGATCAGATCTCTTCCTAGCAATGCTTTTCTTCTTTTCACCAAGTGCTACCTCCAACAAATGTGCCACTGGGTTTAAAACCCCCTTGACAACTATTAAAGGTGAAATACTGACAATAAGGCCCTAAGGTGATTACATTTTAGTGGAACTGCAAGTATTTGAGAAAGTCATATTAATGTAACTGAATATTCTGACTGGCTAATAAGATTTTCCCTTCATTTCAATTCTCCCCAAGTGCCAATATGCAACTCCAAGTGGTCATAAAAGCCATTCTGCTGTAACAAACTGAAGAAAGGAAAGTGGGTGATCGAATTGACATGAAGCCAATCAGGTGCCTACTGTATAGCCAGAACAACAATAGAGAGACAATAACAGATCCCAAAATGAAAATGAAGGACATAGTTAAGGAGAGAAAAATTAGCTATTTGTGCATAGAACATGTAAAAATTCTTTCCTGGAGAAGTCAATTAGGTGAAAACGTAGGAAGAAAGTTTAGCTTGTAAAATGGCATATATCATTAACAACATGCCTTTACAGAGTGCTAAACGTTTGGTAGGGTAGGAGGTAGGTAGGATGTGGATCTTTCTCTTTAGCTTAGAAGTCTAGCTGTCATCCAGTTGGAATCCATATTTTTAGCTCAACACACACACACTTCAGAAAGGCAAGAACATTTTATTGGGGGAGGGAGATAGATACAAATGACACCTACCATCCTACTTTGAATTGGAGAAGTTATCACACATTTTTTAGGCAGTACCAAATAAAAACAATTACTTGAAGAAAATAAAAGTGACTATAGAAGTAGTGACATGTTTAAAATGTATTATGGGTTTTTCTAATGATTTTTTTTTTCACCATTTAATATATGCCACCAGGTTGGAGAAGGGAAGGGAAAGTGTCTTAAATTCAGGCTGCTATAACAACATACTACAGACTAGGTGGCTTCAATAACAGAAACTTATTTCTCACAGTTGAGTGTGGAAGTCCAAGATAAGATGCCAGCAGATTTAGTTCCTGGTGACAACCCTCTGTGGCTTGCAGACGGCCACTTTCTAGCTGTATCCTCAAGTCAAAAGGTGGGGACAGAGGGCTCTGGTCTCTCTTCTCCTCCTTATAAGGACACTAGTCCCATCATAGGGGCCCCTTTTTCATGACCTCATCTAAACCTAATTATCTCCCAAAGGCCTCATCTCCCAATACCACCTCACTCGGGGTGAGGGCTTCAACATATGAATTTGGGGGCTACACATATATTTAGTCCTTACTTTTCCAACATCATTTTCCACTTTTCTCTCTGTCCCACCCCACTTAGGTAGTTTCCCATTTAAGAGGCAAAGGAAATGAATCACTGTTTAGAGAAAATTGCTACTTTAAAGAAACCTAGTCTTTAAGGTAAATCATTTTCATTCATTCATTTGAGTTATAAAAACATATAATCTCTTCTTTACAAAAGGACTATATTACAGATGTTAATTTGTAAACCAGTCATCTGGCCTTTGAAAAATTCTATTTTCTGATTTTATTTTCTATAGCTATTGTTGTATTAGTAGTTCTTAGCCTTTTGGGGATCCCATACCAATTGTAAAAATTTTATTAAAGTAAAGGTGATCATTTTATCCCCAAATGACAAAGAGATTGGATAAAACTGACATTTAGAGTGTCCCAAATCCTAGGGAACCCTAGCTCTATCTAGTTGATTGATCTCCAAATATTCCCTAAACTACTTAATTCATAATGAAGAGGTACCTACTGGACTATAGATTCTCACTATTTCTAAGCAAAAACAGAACCTGTAGTGTTATACGTAGAATTTGAGTTACAATACTCTGGGCTCTGACACAACACTGTAATTCGAGCTTTAGTGTGCTACTAAACTGAGGTCTTTAGACCTCAGTTTCCTATCTATAGACATCTGCACAATAATGCCTACAACTCATGGTGGTGGTGTGAAGATTAAATGAGATTCTATGAAACTTGGCACAATGCATAAGCACCTCAATTCATGGCAGCTATTCTTTAAATTACCATCAGAAAATACCCATTAAACACACATTTACTCCATTGTGGTAGGTGCTGGGACACAAAAATCCACAAGACAAACCTGCCTACAGAGAAGTCAGAGCCTCGCAAGAGAGAGAGAAAAGATAAATAACTACAATAAAGGAAGGTGCCTTGACAAAGTATGCACAGAGTTTCACGAGGGGATAAAAAAAGAACAGTCAATTTTACATAGGTACAAGTGGGTCAGGTGAGGCTTCACAGAAGAATGTTTGAGTTAAGGCTTGTCAGTGGGGGATGAGATAGAGGGAGAGAAAAGTGAAAAATGATGTCGGAGAAGTAGGTAAGGGCTCCAGTGTTTAATTTTAAACTTGGGGTGGTGGTGGTAGTGAGAGTGGGGCAGGAGGCTGGAAAGAAGGTGAGATCCAGGACAAGTCAGAAGACTACTGCAATAGTCCGCATGAGGAGGGATGGAGGACATCCTAAGGCAGGGGAGGGAATGGGTGAGGGGAGAAGAGGAAGTCCAAACTCCTGGCTTCTCACTTGGCAACCTAGATGGGGGTGCTATTTGATGAGTCAGGGAGCACTGGGGCAAGTGGGTAGGAAAATAAGGGAATAAGGAAAGTTCTGACCAGCTAGAAAGGTACCCGGTACTGCTCTGCTTCTAATGTTATTAACCATAGATCCATTATACAGTTTCATATGTGCCTGCTGAGTTAGGAGGTAGGCCATATATTTTCAATTATTGGAGTGCAAATTAGCGAAAATTCGATGTCCTAACATATTCTCTGATAGAGAAAAATTTGGAAGATGTCTGAACTGTGCAGTGAGTCATAATGTTAAGCATAAGAAGTTCAAGCTTAAGCTAGGATCTAAGCCAAATATTTGTTTAGGGATTTATATGCTCCTGACCTGAGAAAACATGAAGCCAGCTATGCTCAGGCATGAATTACACACTTCCAGAGAGGCTGAATTATTTTAGCAAATTGCTATTTCCTTTCACTAAATGGTCTGCTAATGACTGCTACAAGGAAGCTTTCCAAAGTCATTCTATCACATTAATACCTCTCCAACAGACTCTAACAACCATTTAGGACATAACCCAGCCCATTTACAGTGATTTTTTAATTCTCAAGTCCTTTCCTTTGACGATCATAATGATTATAACAGCAATGAACCCTCTTATTATATGCCAGTAGTTTTTCTGCCACAAATTTACAAGGATGGTCTCACTTACTCCTCCTACCAGCCCTTTCACATATCCCCTTTTCACAGGTAAGTACACTGAGGCAGAGCCACTAAGTCATATATCCAAGGTGACACTAATGGCAAACAGAACAACTCCAGAGGTTGCTCTTTTAACCATGACACCTGCTGTAAAAATTTAAAAAGGGTGTTTATTACAGAAAATCTAGACTGTAGAGAAAAGTTTTTTTGTTGTTTTTTTTGTTTTTTTTTTTCATTTTAAAATAAAAACAAAAAGCAGCTAAGAGTGTGGCAGAATCCATGGTCTCCCTTCTACCACTGACAAGCAGAGTGATCTTAGAGAAGTTAAGCTCTGGAAGTCTCAAGTCCTCACCTGAGACATTCCCTTGAAATAGGAATAACAACACTTATCTAATCAAAGAGATGGTTCATGTGGAGAACATTTACCATAGAGTGTGGTAATATTAGATAATAAGCATATAGTATATGTAGAGAATATAATCCTCTTTTTTTTCTGTTTTAAAAAAGCATACACTTGTAATCTAGCATTTCAACACTGTCACTTTATGAGCCTAATTTGAGTTCTGGAACAATATTTATATAAGTGCTTTAACTATTCCCCCACTATTAGTCATTCAATCTGTTTAAGTTTTTACTATTCTTAAACAATACTACAGTGAACATCTTTCCACATCAACACTTCAGCTGTATCATAAATGACTGGTTTGGGTGAAGTTCCTAGAAACTAGACAAATAGGTCAAAGGATCTTCATATATACTACAAAATTTCTTTCCAAAACATGTTTCCTATTAACACTCCCACCAGCAGGGTCTACATGAGCAGCCTAATAACTGCAACCCAGCTAGCAGTGGGTAAACTCATGAAGGGCAAGGAAAGAGTTTTTCACAATTTTAGTTTAGTATAAAATGCTTTATGTATATGTTAAAAATATAAATCATACAGAAATCCCAATGGCTGAATAAGTATTGAAAATATACATTAAAAATCTGTATAAATAAAGTATGATTTCTTGCTAACACTTGTAACAGAAAAATGAGTAATAAATTTTGTGTATCATTTACATTCTAAAAAATTAATCTGTGAATATAAGCTGGTATTTACTAACTGGTCACTTATATTAACAGTCTTTCTTTCACCCAGGCTACTTATACAGGTGTCCCCCACTTTTCAAAAGTTCTCATTGAAGACCTACATTAGTGCCCATTTTTGCTAACCAAAATAAATCAGAAAAGGATTTGGGCTTTTACAAAAAAAAGGTGAAGTGCAAATTGCGTTTGGGTTTGTTTTGTAGTAAAGGAACTACACTCAGCATCTCAGCATCAACCAACCAAAGCTTTGAACTGCGTCTGTACACACCTGCACTTGAGCTTGATTTATGTTGTGTATCTGTTAGCAAGATGTGCGTCCTAAGGTATCAGAAAAGACTAAGGGAGCTTAAAAGGGTGTTATATTTAGTGTAAAAATGGATGTAATTAAGTATTTCCGTGGTGGTAAAAGAAATAAAGACATTGTGGGTGCACTAAATCTAAGGTCTGGGAATCCAATTTTTCAATATAAATGAATGGTGATTGCTTCTTCGCTTTCCACCATTTTGGCTTACCAAAGGTTTCACAGGAAAGCTGTTCTTTCAGATATCAGGGAAAACCTGTAAATGGAATTATCTGCATTCCTCAAAAATTTCCCCTTAAACCAAAGAACTAAGTCTAGTTATCAATTTTTAGAAACTCGGAGAGAAGCATGACATCTTACATAAACAATAGTGATCATTGAGAACAGGTATGGATTTTAAAAAGCAAAAACTAAGCATTTGTTAAGTATCTATTTTGTCTAGGTACACAAACTATTTTGTCTAAACTCAATCTACAAACCTAACCACAAAGAAGCCCTGTAAAGCAACAGTGAATTCTGTTCTATTTAAGACAGGCTCCTAAAACTAGCTTTAAAAAAACCAAATGTTTTCTGAATTTAAGAACTTGAAGTAAGAAGCCTCCAATTTCAGCTGTTTTTTTACGGTAACATTTTTCAGAAGATGGGCCATCTTTTGCTAATCAGTAGCCAAGTCAGCCAAATTTAGTTTATGTCAGTATTACTGTCAATAAAGCATCATAAAACAGTTTGATTTCCCCAAACCCACATAGAGGCACTGAGTGAACAGTTAGAAAAATATTTTCACTTGCTCACAGAGAAATTTCATATGCATTTCACAGGATACAAATGAGAAACTCCAGAGAGTCCCTGTGCCCGCACTTTCAGCTGTCACCACACCCAGAATAAATAAATGGCATAGGACCCAGCAGCTTGAATTTTGAATCAACCAACTCCTACTTGGGTCATAAAAATCCTCATGATGACAGGTGGCCCAGCATCTGAGAATTAAGTAGCACCGAAGGGAAAAATTGATGAGAAAAATGTCAGGCAGGCACTGGGATAAGCTATCCAAGGTCTAATTGGATAAAATGGCATTATTCTCTGGCCTCATTTGTTCCAGCAAACAAATCTTGCATCATTATAAATTGTAACACCTCACTAACGAGTTAAGAGGATTTCATAATCAAACCATCATACTTTTCCTGTAGACAGTCCCAGGCTTCAGGATGAAACACAACAATGACAATAATCTTAAGAGTAATTAACACTGAACACTTAGTATGTGCTAAGCATCACATGCACTATTTAATCTTTTAATCTCTATAAAGGGTTGTTCCCCCCCCCACCCCACCCCACTGTACAGAGGAAATGGAGGTTCACATGTTAGAAATTACTGCACCCAACCACTGATCCTATACTTGGCTTATGGGATTGAAACCCTGCCTGTCCCCACAACCTGAACTCTTAACTGCCTCTTGCAGTGAAATTACACTAAGTTTAGCTTTGTCTGCAAGGGAAACACAAGAGTGATGTCAATGAGGCTATCACTGAAAAAAATCTCAAGTGGAAACTTCTGGTTTGAGTGTACTGGAGGACAACATGATATGGAATGAGAAATGTGTATGCCACGTTCAGGACTGGTCAGTTTCTAGAGCCAGGATGAGTAATGTGTTTTTCCCAAATCCCCTCAAACTATAGATATACAGCACATAATAAAATCAGCTACAGATCTATCTCTATCTTTAGATATTTACTGTATAAATATGTATAATTAAAAATACACATTTTTAAAAACATGAATATACAGTTACAGGATTTTTTAATGGGCCTCTGTTGATGATGAGTTGGGAGTAACTATCTAGCATTAGGTGAAAACAGAAAGCGGAGGAAAGAGCTATTAGAATTTCTCTACTTCCGAAGAGAGGTATTAGCTTGAGGTTTGACTTAAGACAGGAGTGTCCCACCTTTCGGCTTCCCTAGGCCACAATGGAAGAAGAATAATTTTCCTGGGCCACACATAAAAAACACTAACACTAATAGCTGATAAGCTTTAAAAATCGTGAAAAAATTCTCATGTTTTCAGAAAGTTTACAAATTTGTTTTGGTCCACATTCAAAGCTGTCCTGGGCCACATGCCGCCCCCAGAGTTGCAGATTGGGCAAGCTTGATTAGGAAGGACTTTCAGAAATAAGCAAATACTAGAAAAGGTCTGTGGGGGTATTGCCTAAATAAGCCCCCCCCCCCACACCTCTCTGTAATGACTGGAAGAACAGATTAACTGCAGGCCAAGGACTGTTTTTGGATACTGATAACCCTAGTCCACGTGGACTGTAAAAGGTGGAAAAGCACTGTGTTAAAGGTAACATAGTCTCCTAACTTTGCCCTGCCCTCCAGCCTACTTTCTAGGGTGAAAATCTTATCCTGGGGTTAAGTACTTTCAAGAAGGCCAGTTCACAAATTAACCTCCAAAATGCCATTTGTTCTACACCCAATTTACTACTGACCAACTATGTGTTTAGATGTCCTATCCAAAAATAATTTATAAAAGATATGGCAAAAAAAGAATCATTTGGTGATTATCCTTTGATCTAAACACAAAATTCTAGGTTAAGATACCCATTCCTGTGTCATAGTCAAGGTATGATACTTCTATCCAAATGCTGTTTTTTTTTTTGAAGTGCCCATACTGTGCTTGCTTTGAAGCAGCACATACACTGAAACTGAAGTGCCCATATCTATCATGTATGGGAAATTAGGAAGATTATGAGCCATCTGTACATGCTTATATGTGCCAAATATTTATAAGCACTCTTCTGGATGGAGTGGACCTGAGAGTCTGTAATGTCCAATATAACTGGAATCTCGTATACATTAATGTGGATGAAAAATGGGTTCTATGGAAAGGAACCTCACAGGGTGACCTAATCATAAGTTCCTAACTGGGCAGGTCATGGAGGGTACCGGTAGTCATGCACCAGATCTATGCAGCCTTTTGTAAATGGTTCACCTTTTGTAAATGGTGCATTAAGCAAAGTCTGTCCATTATTTTTGTGTATCCAGGCTAACACACCTTTGGAATAACCACCCTCCAGAGAGCATATAATCTTGTTAACTATCCAGTAAACCAATTCTACCTTGCTTTCATATAACCTTCCTTAAATTCCCACAATTCCAAATGCATAGAAGAAACTGCAAACTGTCACTTTCTAGAGCATTTGAGATCTTGCTCCCTGGCAACTGTCATCAGTTTGGGTTCAAATAAAACTCTCATACACGTCTGTATGTTTCTTACATCAACAACAGAAAGTTACCAATACCACAACAGTACCCAGTAAAAGACAGGAAGAGCCAAAGGGGTGAGGGCTGTGGTGATGAGAGATATGGGGTTAGGACATCTAGAGGCTTCCCCAGGGTAGTGGGACTTAAACTGACACTTAAGAGGCAGGAGTGGCCTGCCCTATCTGTGAAGAACTGAGATGCTGGGTAGGCCTGAGGAACGTTGAAAATTCTATTAATGCCTCAACTTTATGAAACCACATAATTGATTGGCTTGTGGTTAACACTCTGCCTTCATTAAAAAACCATATCAGCAATGTTTATAGCACATGCTATAAATATCTGTTAAAGTTATTGATTCTGAGTAGTGGATAGGAGAAGACTTCACACAAATGGCATGTGGACAGGTTATTAAGGATTTTAGAAGGTGGAAGGACTCAGGAGGCAGAATACTGATGGGTATTTCAAGCTGAAGGAACAGCATCAAAGTATGCATGGAGGCATGAACGAATATAGTAGGTATATAGTAAGGGGTGAGGTGCTGAAGCAATTCAATCATCCCTTAGCCTACTGATGCTATCTCCCAAGCACCTGATAAATAACCACTTCTTCTTACCACTATCCCTGTTCTTTTTTCATGTGGACTCCAAGCTGACTTTCAAGCATCCACTCTTGTCCCTTCCTATTCATCTCTACACTGCACTAGGATGTTCTTTTCAAACTACCCAAATGGATAGGGCTACTCCCACCTGAAGCTTTCCAACTACGTTGTCCCCTTACTATTTGGATACAACCTATAATCCCTCACTTAGCTCAGAGCCCCCTTCATGCAATGGCTCATACCTGCTTCCAGCCCAACTTTTGCACTCCCCTCTTGTTCACTGGCCCCAACCATACCCATGTACTTTCACCTTGTCCACTGTGCCCCCGACACAGGCAGAGATCTAAGCCAGGAAAGCTTCCTTATCCACTTGTCCCATTTCCCACTTACCTCACATTTATGCGGTAAACCACTGTTAAACGATCATTTAATTAGAGAAATCTTCCTTGACTCCTTCCCCAAAGCCCCAGACTAAGTCAGATCTCTCTATTTACACTCTAATCACACCCCAGATAAACATTTGGTTAGTATTTAAGTCCCTATGGACAAGGGCTGTGCCTGTCCAGTTTATCAAGTACCATCCATTCAGTACTTGGACACAATGGGTAACCATTGCATATCAAAAAATGAGTGGTGTGCTGGGTCATGAGGCTAGAGAGCAGGCTGGGTACTATACAGCGGGATCTGGCATTGGCCTTGAGGTCGACATTGCTGGCTTCTATCACTACTCTTCGTACCAACCTGGACGGCTGACTCAGCTTTACCAACCTTCATCAAAGGAAGGAGAAAGAAACTTAAGGTCTGCCTTCTACCACCCTGCTTCCAACTGAGTGCGAAGCCCTCAAGAGCAGCTGCACTACTCCATGTACCCGCAGGCAAGATTGCAGTTTTCCAACTCACTTGCCTCCTTAGAAAGTTGGTCTGTCCATGTGCCACTGCAGAGGGCTGTTATGGGTGACTATGATCTACAAACAGAGGAGATTAGTACCCTCACTTTTGTGGGCTCATGCTTCCATATGTATACTTTAACCTTGGACCCCAAATTTACCCCATTTTGAAACAGGACATTCCTCCCCCTCTTAAACCAAGTTTCTTTCCACTCACTCCTTCTCTCTACCACCACCCCAACCCCTACAGGCAGCCAATTTGCTCTAGGGGACCACAAGCACCAGATCCAGATCTTTGGGGCCCTACCCTCCCAGCTCTGGCCCTTACGGGTGTGTTTCACCAGATCCTAAGTTTTGCTACCCCACCCTCCCAGCTCTGGCCCTTGGGGGGTGTTTCCCTGCTCAGACTGGACCTCTCAGTCAGCCATTCCACAAATTCTTGTGATGACACACCCACCTCTGTGGAGTCTTAATCTAAGGTATAACCAAGTGGCTGAAGTGTTGTTGAGATTCAGGCTGTCAATATGAATTCCTTAAAACACCCTCTCATTAAAATGTCTTGTCACTTTCTACATGCTACAAAGCTGATAGAGCCTGGAAAATGCAATACTAAGTGAAACTAGCCTGATACCAAGTTTATATATTGTATGATTCTATTTATATGGAACATGCAGAATAGGCAAATTCAAAAAGATAGAAAAATTAGTGGCTGCCTGGATGTGTAGCAGGAGAGAATAGAGAGCAACTGCTTCTGGTCACAGGGTCTCCTTTGAGGATGATGGAAATTTTTTGGAGTCAGATAGAAGTAGTAGAGAATAAAATTGTGGCTAAACTAAATGCCACTCAATTGTCTACTTTGGAATGCTAAATTTTATATTATGTGAATTTCACTTTAAAAAATTCAAACACTTAAAAAAAAAGTCAATCTTTCCCTCCCAGTTCATCAAGAGTGGTCTTCCATCCTCCTACCTGCACTCTACATACTTTCCTGCCTCTTTCGAGAATTTATTCAACTCCCACTACTGCTTTTATCTTCAGTTTCCTCTCTCCATAGGACCCAGTTTTTTTATTCTGCTGACAAATTTGTTCAAATCTTCCCAATCTAAAACTCCTTCCCTTAGTCCAGTTTCCTCCTCAAATTTCACCTAGAATAATCTCAAGAGCTCATAAAAAACAGTATCAACAGCCTCAATTTTCTGCCCCAATATTCCCTTCTAGTTCCATTTCTGGCGATAAGCAGTCTAGATGTAGTGAAACCTATCTGCTATGACACTTCCCAAATTGATAGACAAAATATGCAAATCTCTTATAAAAATGAATGGATGAGCCTGCAAGAAACTCCGAGGTGAAGAATGAGGCAGGCATGAGTCTTTTAGGAGCTGCAGATACCCTTTAGAGTGGCTATTTAATTACACATTAATTAAAATTAAATTAAACTAAAAGCTCAGTGCCTCAGTTGCACTAGCCACATTTCAAGTGCTCAATGACTACTTGTGACTAGTGAATATTATGTTGGACAGTGCAAAATATATCCCATAGAAAAATCTTGGTATCTAGAAATAGAACAGCTCACGGTATACTGGTACCTGATTCACATAATAGAACCCAAGATTATAAACATTTTGCAAAAATTCCCTAGAGTAAAACAAAGCGGAGGCAGATGCAGTATTTACTATTCCCCAAAGCAGAGATCTATATGATTAGATAGTATGCAAAAAAGGCCAGAGAAACCTTTTTATAGCCCATGAAATCATAAAGTTTAAATGGTTAAACAGAACAAGGTGGAAATGTGGGACATGATGTCGCAAATTGTTATTTAAGCAAAAGCACTGTCCAAAATCAACAGTTTAAAAAGAAGTCAAGTAGTATCTATCAAACAGACATAAAAAAAAAAAAAAAGCTGGGGAATCCGGGATGGCTCAGTGGGTTGAGCGCTCACTTTGCAGCGCCGGGGACGGAGGATCGAATCCCGGCCCCGGCCCGTGCGGAACCATGTGCTGGGCTGGGAGCTCCCCCAGTTCAGTTCTCTCTCTGTCTCTCTCTCTCTCTGTCAAAAATGAAATAAATAAATAAATAAAAATATATTAAAAATAAGGTCAATTTTAAAAGTAAACTTTTAAGAAAAAAAGAAAAAAAAAAGCTATTTTTAAAACTATTTCAAAAAACAGCCAATCTGAAGGCCCAAGTATTACAATGTATATAGATAGCAAAGAAAATGAGATGAGAACATAAAATGGACATCTAAAGACTGTTTATGGTACCCTGAGACCATAATTTCTTAATTTACTACTTTCTGATCTGAACTTTTATTTTAAAACTAACTATAGTCCTCTAATAGAACATCCATAAAAGCAACCAATGCTATTAGAAGATATAAATTTACTTTTTAAAATTATCCTCCTTAAGTAGGGTACCCTACAGATATTTACTTGATAAAAGGACCAACCAGTCTACCTGATGAAGTTCAAATACAAAGGTGGCATTCAGAGATCTTGTGGCATGAATCAAGAAATTTACTCAGGCAAAGAAAACAAAAGGCAATGGCTGCTGAAGTAAAAAAAATAAAATAAAAAAGATGTTTTTATAGCTAAGAAGGGTGGTCCTTATTTAAAAATACAACAAACAAACCGTAGTAGTTAGAATAAGGATTCTTGGGGAAGCCGGGATGGCTCAGTGGGTTAAGCGCTCACTTTGCAGCGCTGGGGACCGAGGATCGAATCCCGGCCCTGGTCCGTGCGGAACCATATGCTGAACTGGGAGCTCCCCCAGTTTAGTTCTGTCTCTGTCTCTGTATCTCTCTCTCTCTCTTGTCTCTGTATCTCTCTGTCAAAAAATTAATAAAATAAATAAATAAAACTTAAAAAAAAAAAAAAAAAAAGAATAAGGATTCTTGAAGTGTAGTCCAGATACTGCTCAGGGTCCTTGGGTCCTTTTCAGGGATTCCGTAAGAGCAACACTATTTTCCCACTACTAGCAGGTTACCTTCCCAGTATCATCTCTCTCATCATTGTAAAATGTCCCAGAGGCTGTTTGATGTATGATATCCAAAAGACTGGATGCAAATAACAGAGCGAATAAGAGAATACAGCTGTCTTTCATTAAGCCAGATAGACTGAAAAAAATGTCAGACAGGGGATGCCAAGACAGCTCAGTGGTTGAGCACTTGCCTTGCAATTGCGAGGTGCAGGGCTCGATTCCAGGCCTCAGCAAGTGCAAACCTCATATATTGAACAGTGGTGCAACTGGTAACTGCTGAGATGGTTCAGTGGCAAAGGTTCTCACCAACCATGGGGAAGGCCCCCAGTTCAGTTCCCGCCCTGCACAGCCCCACATGCACCTGAGTGTGATGAAACTATGTCACAACTAAAGATGTACAACTATGAAGAATGCTCTGGGCCCTTCCCCTTTGCTTGCTCTCTCTCTCTCTCTCTCTCTCTCTCTCTCTCTCTCTCTTCTTCTCTCAAACAATAAAAAAAGAAGAAGAAGTGTGGGGTGGTGGGGGGAGAGTCAAACAATGCCTGTTTTCACCTTTTTTTTTAAAAGATTTATTGTTTTGAAAGAAGGTGTGTGTGTGAGAGAGAGAAGTTGGAGAGCCCAGAGCAGTCTCCGTAGTTGTACATCATTAGATGTGACATGGTTTCATTCCACACAGGTGGATGTAGGGCTGTGAGGGGCAGGAACTGAACTGGAGGACTCCTGCAGTTACCAGCTGCACACTGCAGTTCAGCATATGGGTTTGCACAGACAGGCCAGGATTCGATCCCCAGACCTTATGGTTGCAACGCAAGTGTTCAACCTGCTGAGCTATCCTGGCATCTCACTAATGTCTTTTCTGTTTTGAAAAATATATTTTTCATAACAGTATTGATTATTTATGTTATTTATCATGTAATGAGCTAATTATTATTTTAATGTATTACTAATTATTTAAATTTTTATTTAAAAATAATGTAAAATTAGTTTCTAATAGAGTAAACACCAATAGATATAATCCATATATAAAAAGCTCTGAGGTTCAATTAATAAAAGTGTAGGTCCTAAAACCAAAAAGTTTAGGAACTGCTGTATTAAAGATTATGTACAGATTTTCCCCCTTGCATAGGGTTTACTGTATTTCAAAAAACACATTATAAATTTAGCTCAAAAACAATATGTCTTTATACTTGACTTTAGGAGTTAAATTTAATTTGGAGTACCCAGTTTAAAAACTGAACACTCAAATCCTTGAGATTTGTTAAAATATAGTCATTTTGAAAACATGCTAACAGTAATGAACAAAACTTATAATAAATATTTTACTTTAGAGGACTCTGTGCAATAAGGTTTTACTGGTTCCCCACTAACTCATCAAATTATATGCAGTATGGTATTACAAGAAACTCAATACCGATGAAACAGGATGAGCTGATTTTCACATTATGATGTAGGCATAAAAACTTTGAAAATTTCTTTATCTAAAGCATAATATTAATTTCCCTTCCTAATGAAGATACTTCTCATGGAAATTCTTACCCACCAAAAACTAAAAATTTAAGTCAAATATAATGAGACACAAGTTTCCTGTGGTTAAATTGCATTAAGAAGAACTGCAGACAGAATGTAGTCACTCTCATCAAGCATTATACAAATGCTGAAGTGTTTATATATCTAAATGCAGAGAGAAAGAGAGAACACTAGCTCAGAATCAAAGTAAAAATTTCACCTTTCTGACTTCAAATGGCTACAACAAAATACCTCTTAAAAACCACATTTTCCATTTGATTGCCTATTGCCTCAGTTGTCCAATTTTCAGCAGGTCCTAGCTTCTTTGAGTCATTTTGCTATCAGTTCAAGTTAGCATAGTGTAGAAGGTTTCTCAAAAATTCAAAATGTGGCCTCCTCAGACAAAAAGTCACTTGCCCCTACTGGCTGCAGCCCGGTTGTTATCTACTCCCAGCATTAGTGACTGGGGCCTGTGGGTACATTTTCTTTCTGCTTTTAAATGGGTGTCAGCTGCAGGTGTGGCCCTGACACGGTACAGGATATAATTAGCAGAAGGAAAACAGAGTCCCAGCTAAAGGAAGAAAAGCGAGTTGGCACAAAAAAGACAGAGACAAACAAGAATGAATATGAATAAAAGAGGGAGATAGTTACATGACACTCCCCTCTCTTCCAAAACAAGAATCTGAGGGACATTTCATCTCCCCAAACATGACTTTCATTTAGAACAGGGTGTCCTTTAGGCTTCCCTGGGCCACATTGGGAGAATTGTCCTGGGCCACACATAAAGTACGGTACACCATTGCTAACAATAGTGGATGAGCTACAAGAAAACTCAAAAAAAATCTCGTTTTAAAAATTCACAAATTTGTGTTGGGCTGCATTCAAAGCTGTCCTGGTCCACATGCAGCCTGCTGGCTGTGGGTTGGACAAGCTTGTTTAGAAGCTTATTCTTTTGAAAAAGAGTAGGGTCAACGAGAGAACAAATCCTGTGAGAAGTTTAACACTTACTATAAAGGTACATCACATACACCTATTACGTTACATACACAGGAAGAAACTTATAGCTGTTAAACTAGAGCTCAGTGCATTCACCTTTCAGTCTTGGACACAGAGCACATACCGGTATATGAAAGTTTCTCTCTAAGTTTTGGAAAGCATTACAGAGAAATGCCTGTAAGCCAAGGAGACTGTCTCATTAGGGGAAACATGATTTTAAGAAAGAAAAAGAAGGGAAGCCGGGATGGTTCAGTGGGTTAAGCGCTCACTTTGCAGCCCTGGGGACTGAGGATTGAATCCCAGCCCTGGCCCAAGTGGACCCATATGCTGAACTGGGGAGTGCCCCCAGTTCAATTCTCACTGGGGTGAGACCCCCGGCCCAGTTCCTGCCCTGTGCAGCCCTGCCCACCTGTGGAATGAAACTATGTGGAAAAACTGATGATGTGCAACTATGGAGACTGCTCTGGGCCCTCCCTCTTCCCTCTGTCTCTGTCTCTCTGTCAAAAACAATAAAAATAAATCTTAAAAAAAAAGAAAGAAAAAGAAGTCATGACCTTGTGGGTGGTACAGATGAAATGTAATAATGGCCCCTGAAGTGCAAGAATAACACCTCCTCTCCTTTTCAACATGGCTTAATCATGTTGCAGTCAGTTAATGATTTCTGGGTGTTCTGGGGGTTTTGTCTTATAGGAATACTGATTAATGTATATGACAACCCACAATTTAGCATACATAAATCTTATTTTAATTAAATCAAAGGGAAGGGAGAACAGAAAGTTTAATTGGTCAAGTTAAAATGAATGAGATTCCTTGTTTCAATCTTATTTCCTTTTCTAAAGAACGAAATGTTCAGTAACTCTATTGAATGTGAAAGTGAATTTTGTATGTGGTTTGTGGAAGTCATGACTTTATTAGTCATACTTCATGTCTTAATAGGCTTTACAATTAAAAAAAAATTACATTCAGTACAGTCTTCACTGAAAATCTTTTCACTCGTAAGCTCAAATTACATGGTCCAAATGCCACCAAGGACAGCGATCAGAGAGCTAAAACAGCATCCAAGACAGGTAGAAAGGCAATGAGCTGCCACAGAAAAAAAAAATCTAATGTCAATACATTCTACACAGTTGCTTTGAAATGGTTTGTCTCTTATTTCTTGAAAAATCAGCTGTAATTTCAATCATTACCACCAAGTGTATTATGAAAAACAAAGGAATTCAGAAACCAAGAACTTTCAGGATGTAACCACGTCTAAAATAAGCATATACTGTATATAGTTTGACAGCAGCACATTGGTATTTTTAAAAACAGATGTGGAAATGTTATAGCAGACAGCATCCATTTCCCTTTTCCCAGCACAAGCCAAGTTTTGTCTAGGGTTCCGTCCTCTCACTTGGTGAGATCTGGTTGTGTCAGGACCTGGAGGGACTGACACTGCGACCCTGGGTGACAAAGAAACCAACCAGAACCAGAGAGGGGCTTCTTGAAAGACCTGCAGAACCCATTAAAATATGCATGGGGTGAGGAGTTACAGAGTTACATTATATTTATTTAGTTTATTTACACAAGTTATTTGTGTAGTAATAACTTATTTTTACTAAAAATATTTTAAGGGTATACTGATTCAAATTGCAGCAAAAAATAATTTAGGTGAAATGCTAGAAAAAAATTACTTTTAAGGATTGTGACATGTTGGATTCTTAAAAAGGGTTGCTGGAGTCTCTTCACAGAAGAAATTTAAAGAACAAGTATAGATTGATCACGACCAATGATAGCAATCCTGTATCCTCAATTCCAACTGCAAAGGCCAACTTCCTTTCCACCTACATACATGCGATGCCCCTGAAATTCACATTCACCAAACCCCAAACTGAATTCATCACACTTACCCTCACAACCTTTTCTTCCTTCTGACCCAGATTTCTGTGACCAGCCCCATAACCTTCCCAGGAAGCCTGCCCTGAAAGCATGCTTGATCCCTTGCCCCTGTACTTGATACCTCGCCCCCAGGCTTTGGGTCCTATTGGTGCTGCACTTTCAGCCGCCCTCATCTTCACTGCTACCCTACCCAGGGATTCCAGTCTAATCCTCATCACCTCTTTTCTAGAGCTGTCTTCTATAGACTCCTTGCCATCCAGAACCTCCTCCTATTCAATCCAACTAATAAATGAATTTGTCATCTTGACCTATTAAAGTACAATTCTCATCCACTTGACAAATACTGGCCACTGTATTAAATTTCTGCTCTAACAAATTACCACAAACTTAGTAGTTCACAACACAAATTTATCTTACATTTCAGGAAATCAGAAGTCCCAAATGAGTTGCACTGGACTGAAATCAAGGTATCAGCGGGTTGTGTACCTTTTTGGAGGCTCTATGGAAGAATCCCTTTCCTTGCCCTTTCAGCTTCTTGAGGCTGCCTGCTGCATCTTAGTTTATGGTCCCTTTACCTACCTTCAAAAGCCAGCAATATTGAACCAAGTCTCTTCGTGCCACCATCTTTCTAGTTCTCTTCCACCTCCCTCTTTCACATTGATTCTTCAACGTGATCACATTGAGCCCACCTGGAGAACCTAAGATACTCTTCCCATTTTAGTCACCTGATTAGCAACCTTAATTCCCCTTTGTCTGTAACCTAACCTATTCGCAGTTGCTGGAGATTAGGACATGGACATCTTTGTCTGCTGACCACAACCACCTGACTGATACAAGACAGTAAGACAGGCAAAAGTTAAACAAAATGCACACTTTGCTGCCAAAATCATGTTAGTCCTTTGATACCAATGTTAACTAGCTCCCTATTAAAGAAATATAAACCACTTAATCTTATATTAAAGCCTTCGTGATTTCAAAATACTTCTGTAGTATTATCTCTACTATTATACTTCCTTGATGCACTGTAGTACTGTACTCATGCAGAACTCAGGAGCACCGTTCACCTATGCTTCTCAATACCACACCCATTGTCATATAATCTGCTCCACCTAGCAGGCCCTTTCCACTGGCTGTCCAAATTATACTTATCTTTTAAGGCCCAGCTACAATGCCACCCAACCTCTGTATCTCTCTGCTTTCTCTGAATACCCACAATACCCTGTTCCCCCAATTTAGCACATTCAGCAGTGACATAAAGAAAAGGGTTTAGGCAGAAAAATGGTTTCTGGTGCTGCTCTACAATTAGCTGTGTGACCATGGGCAAGCCATTTAACATCTTAATCTTGGTTTCATCATTTATCAAGTGAAGAGGCAGACCGAAT